>MJUU01045720.1:529-12120 GCA_002080025.1 Modiolus philippinarum
ACATTCCCCCCATTACATTTAATCAGCTATCTATTATGGTTTCTGAGATAATCCAATAACTAGGTCTGAGGTCATTCAAAGTGACAAATGACCTTTGACCTTGGCATTTTTAAATGTAAAACATATCACCTAAGTTGAATGGAAAAGGTTCCAGGTTTCTATCTCTTACCGTTTCTTAGCAAAAACATGTTTAAAGGATATGACGAAATTTTCAAGGGGCATAACTCATTAACGGTTCATCATAGAGTTTCGGTCCAAATGTAACAAAGGTCCGTCAGGATCTAATAAACATTTTTGTTATTACATATTTCCAGCTATCTTTTACACTTTTCGAGATAATCCAATCACAAGGTTTGAGGTCCAATGTGACCAATGACGGTGGTCATTTTTGAAATTCAAAGACCTTCTTGCACATCTTGGGGTAGTTGTCCACAACGGTGCCAAGTTTCATTAAGTTTTGACTACCCATCTTTCGAGATATTGTTTGGACAAAGTTCAAAAAATTCATTGGAGAATAATAATAATGAAAAACTATTGATGATATGTTTGCATGCAAACACAAGTCACCCAAAACAGATTCCATACTCAATTGCTCTTTGAAAAAGTGTTGTGTTGTAAATTTATCACCAATGATTCTAATGATGTGTTGTGAAATATTTTTTATTCTTCATGTAAGAATTAGCATCGTAAGCTCATTATGATTTAATCTATCAGTGCTATTAGTGCTTTGATTCACAGGTCAAAATATTTCTGGATTGCGTCATAATGTTTTCATTATTGATTCATCGATGAAACCAACATTTCAAGCTTAATATGTGTATTTATTAATACTTTAACATGAAATAAAGATTTGTGGTGTGACCTTGACCTCATTTTGAAGGTCCCGCCTTTCTGAACATTTTGTAAGTTGAACTTCTTTTTGTATCTTCAGTGGTATTTGCGCTATAAGCAAAACAGTTTTTAACACCTCAAAATCGGACATAAAATTGGTTTTTGGTCCATAGGTCGAAAACGGTTGGGCCAATAATTTTGGACCCATGAAACAAATGTAGATCTAAACAAGACACACATTTTTGCAATTATATGTTTTCAGCTATCTATTACCGTTTCAGAGTTATAACAAAAACAAGGTCTAAGGTCAAAGTTCAAAGTGACCAATGACCTTTGACCTTGGCATTTTTAAATGTAACACATATCACCTAAGTTGAATGGAAAATGTTCTAGGTTTCTATCTCTTACTGTTTTCGAGAAAAAACATGTTTGAAGATATGACGAAATCTTCAAGGGGCATAACTCACAAAGGGTTGACCGTAGAGTTTCGTTCGGAATGTAACGAATGTCCGTCATGACCTAACGAACATTTTTGTTATACATGTAATCATCTATCTTTTACGGTTTTAGAGTTATTCCAATAAGAATGTTTGAGGTCAAAGTTCAAAGTGACCACTGACCGTGGTCATTTTGGAAATTTTTAGACCTCCTGCACATCTTGAGGTCGGTATCTACAATGGTTCCAAGTTTCATAGAGTTTGGTCCATCCATCTCTGAGAAAATGTTTGGACAATGTTTGAAAAATCATTGAGGAATAATAATAATAATAATAATAACGAGTGATAATGTGTTTGGATGCAAACACAGAAGTCTCCCAAACCAGAATTCATTCTTTATTGTACTTTGAAAGAACAATGATTCCTAAATGTAATAATTGTTGTCTTAACTCATTCTGTGTCTGTCTAACAGTGCTAAAAATAACTTTGATTCATATATATATACTTCATCAGCTGTGGAGTTGCATCAGAAAAATCATTTCTATTTATAATATCATGAAGTAGAAAGATTTTCTCTATGTTGTGTAATAATTTCAAAAATTTTGATTTATACTGAAATACATACAAGTTGCAATAAGTTGGGATCACACATCTTTGAAAATGCTAATTCATAAATTCTTCTAAGAAAAATTGATATGTCTTTCCCGGAAGTTGCATCATTAAGTTCTTATTGTTAATTCATCGATAAACCAAGATTATAAGCTACATATATACATTAATTGATACTTTAACGTCAAATTAAGTTTTTTTGGCTGTGACCTTGACCTTTGACCTTGTCCTAATTTTGAAAGTCAAGTCTTCCTGAACATTTTTTTCTATTGAATGTTTCTTTGTATCTTCAATGGTATTTGAGCTATAAGCCAAAGCCCCGAAATCAGACATTTGAAATCGGTTTTAAGCCCAAAGGCCCAAAAAGGTTGGTCCAATGAGTTTGGACCCAATGTACCAAATGGAGAACTTAAAAAGATACACATTTTTGCCATTACATTTTATCAGCTATCTATTACGGTTTATGAGTTAATCCAATAATAAGGTCTAGGGTCAAAGTTCAAAGTGACCAATGACCTTTGACCTTGGCATTTTTAAATGTAACACATATCACCTAAGTTGAATGGAAAAGTTTCCAGGTTTCTATCTCTTACCGTTTCCGAGAAAAACATGTTTAAAGATATGACGAAATTTTCAAGGGCATAACTCATGAAGGGTTGACCGTAGAGTTTCGGTCCAAATGTAAGAAATGTCCGTCATGTCCTAACAAACATTTTTGTCATACATAATATCATCTATCTTCTACAGTTTAGGAATTAATCAAATAATAAGATTTGGGGTCAAAGGTCAAAATGACCAATGATGAAGGTCATTTTGAAAATCTTAATACCCGAATGCACCTCTTTGGGTGGAGATCTAACATCCTATGAAGTTTGGTTCAGATTGGGTAAGTGGCCTTTGAGAATTTGGTAGGACAAGATTATGGCAAGAAAAAGCGGAAAAATAATAATAACGAGTGATGATATGTTTGCATGCAAACACAAGTCCCCCAAACCAGATTCCATGCTCAATTGCTTTTTGAAAAAAATGCTGTGTTGTATATGTACCGCCAAAGATTGTAATAAGTTGTTCTGAAATATTTTTTTATTCCTAATGTAAGAATTAGTTTCTTAAACTCACTATGTTTTCGTCTATCAGTGCGTTTAGTGCTTTGATTCACTGGTCAAAATTTACAAGGATTGTGTCAGAAAGTTGTGTCATTATGACTACCCATCTCTGAGATAAAGTTTGGACAAAGTTTGTAAAATCCATTAAGGAATAATAATAATAAAAATGGTTTGTTGTAACTTTTCACCAATGATTAATGTGTTCTGAAATAATTTCCTTTTTTATTCATCATGTAAGAATTTGTGTCTTCAACTCATTATGTTTTCATCGAACAGTAGTAGTATTCCTTTGATTCAAGATGAAAACTTCATATCCTGTTTCATCATACAATATAATCATTTCTTTTTTTAAATATTACATGGTGTTTTTTTTTTTTTTTTTTTGGTTACATAAAGTTTTATCAGTATCAATTATTTAGCTGTATGACTACCAGTAATTAAACTGTCAAATCTAAAGTTGATAAATGCCACATGCGTAACACTGGTTGTTTTAGGTAAAATATTTTATAATCTTAACTAGTTAATTAGAACAGATGGTTTATATTTCCCCAATTATTTAAATATATCTATATACCTGTCATCACCTACACCACTAACAAAATTCTAATTTCAGTTGACGTTAAGGTTATAAATCAAACCACAAATGATATATAATGAAGTAATTTTCATTCATTTAAATAGCAAGAAATGATCAAATAATTTTGGACCAATGTAGCAAATGAAGATCTTAACAAGACACACATTTTTCCCATTACATTTAATCAGCTTTCTACTATGGTTTAAGAGTTGTTACAAAAACAAGGTTTAGGGTCAAAGTTCAAAGTGACCAATGACCTTTGACTCTGGCATTTTTAAATGTAACACATATCACCTAAGTTGAATGGAAAAGGTTTCAGGTTTCTATCTCTAACCGTTTTCGAGAAAACCCAACTTAAAAGATGTGACGAAACTTTCAATGGTCATAACTCCTGAACGGTTGACCATAGAATTTCAATCTAAATGTAAGAAATGTCTGTCATGACCTAACTAAAATTTTTGTCATTACATTTTATCAGCTATCTTTTACAGTTTCCGAGTTAATCCAATAATAAGATTTGGGGTCAAAGTTCACAGTGACCAAAGACGGTGGTCATTTGGAAAGTTTCAACACCCAAGTGCACATCTTTGGGTGGTGATCTATCTTCCTGTGAAGTTTGATTGAGATTGGACAAGTGGTCTCTAAGAATTTGGTTGGACAAGATGATTTTTAGAGGCGGAAAAATAATAATAACGAGTGATAATATGTTTGCATGCAAACACAAGTCACCTAAACCGATTGCTTTTTGAAAAAATGCTGTGTTGTATAGTTATCACCAATGATTGTAATAATGTGTTCTGAAATATTTGTGTCTATTCCTTATATAAGAACTAGTGTCATAAACTGATTATCTTGTCGTCTATCAGTGTTAGTAGTACTTTGATTCACAGGTTAACACTTCATAAGTATATGTACTGGATTGCATCAGAAAGGAAGTTGCGTCATAATGGTTTCATTATTTATTCATTGTGTCGTACATTTATTGATATTTTATCGTGAAATAAAGTTTTAGTGCTGTCACCTTGACCTTTGACCTTGACCTCATTTTGAAGGTCCAAACTTTCTGAACATTTCGTTCATTGAATGTCTTTAAGTATCTTCAATGGTGTTTGAGCTTTAAGCAAAAATCACAAAGTTCGGACATCAAAATCGGTTTTTGGTCGAAAACAGTCGGTCCAATAATTTTGGAGCCAATGTAACAAATGTAGATCTTAACAAGACACACATTTTTGCCATTACATGTTTTCAGCTATCTATTACCGTTTAATAGTTATAACAAAAACAAGGTCTAGGGTCAAAGTTCAAAGTGACCAATGACCTTTGACCTTGGCATTTTTAAATGTAACACATATCCCCTAAGTTGAATGGAAAAGGTTCCAGGTTTCTATATCTTACCGTTTTCGAGAAAAAAACGTGTTTAAAGATATGAGGAAATTTTCAAGAGGCATAATTCACGAAGGGTTGACCATAGAGTTTGGTTTCAAATGTAACAAATGTCCGTCATGACCTAACAAACATTTTGTCATTACATTCAATCATCTATCTGTTACGGTTTCAGAGTTATTCCAGTAAGAATGTTTGAGGTCAAAGTTCAAAGTGACCAATGACAGTGGTCATTTTGGAAATTTTTAGACCTTCCTGCACATCTTGAGGTTGGTATCTACAATGGTTCCAAGTTTCATAAAGATTGGTCCATCGATCTGAGAAAATGTTTGGACAAAATGTTTGAAAAATGATTGAGGAATAATAATAATAATAACGAGTGATGATATGTTTGCACGCAAACACAAGTCACCCAATCCAGTTTCCATACCGAATCGCTTTTTGAAAAAAAAGATGTGTTGTATATTTATCACCAATGATTGTAATAATGTACTAGTATTCTGAAATGTTTGTTTCTATTCCTTGTGTAAGAACAAGTGTCATACACACATGATCTTTTCGTCCATCAGTGTTAGTAGTACTTTGATTCACAGGTTAACACTTTATAAGTATATGTACTGGATTGCATCAGAAAGGAAGTTGCGTCATAATGGTTTCATTATTGATTCAATGATGAAACCAACATTCAAAGTTTAATACTGTATGTACATTTATTGATACTCTTACGTGAAATAAAGCTACAGGGCTGTGACCTTGACCTTTGACTTGACCTCATTTTGATTGTCCAGACTTCCTGAACATTTTGTACATTGAATGTCCTTTAGTATCTTTAATGGTATTTGAGCTATAAGCAAAAAACACAAAATTCGGACATCAAAATCGGTTTTCGGTCAATAAACCGAAAACGGTTGGTCCAATAATTTTGGACCCTATGTAACAAATGTAGATCTTAACAAGACACACATTTTTGCCATTACATGTTATCAGCTATCTATTACGGTTTATCAATTATTGCAAAAACAAGGTCTAGGGTCAAAGTTCAAAGTGACCAATGACCTTTGACCTTGGCATTTTAAAATGTAACACATATCACCTAAGTTGAATGCAAAAGGTTCCAGGTTCCTATCTCTTACCATTTTCGAGAAAAAAAACATGCTAAAAGAGGTGACGAAACTTTCAAAGGGCAAAACTCTTGAACGGTGCATCATAGAATTTCGGTCCAAATGTAACAAAGGTCCGTCATGACCTAATAAACATTTTTGTCCAGTAATTAATCAGCTATCATTTACAGTTTTCGAGATATTCCAATCACAAGATTTGAGGTCAAAGTTCAAAGTGACCAATGACCGTGGTCATTTTGGAATTCAAAGACCTTCTTGCACATCTTTGGGTGGTTGTCGACATTGGTGCCATGTTTCATTAAGTTTGGAATACCCATCTCTGAGATAATGTTTGGACAAAGTTTGAAAAATCCATTGAGGAATAATAATAATAACGAGTGATGATATGTTTGCATGCAAACACAAGTCACCCAAACCAGATTCCATACACAATTGCTTTTTGAAAAAATGCTGTCCTGTATATTAATCACCAATGATTGTAATGTGTTCTGAAATATTTGTTTCTATTTCTTACGTAAGAACTAGTGTCATAAACTCATTATGTTTTCGTCTATCAGTGTTAGTAGTACTTTGATTCACAGGTTAACTGTACTGGATTGCATCAGAAAGGAAGTTGTGTCATAATGGTTTCATTATTGATTCATTGATGAATCCAACATTAAAAGCTTAATATCTACATTTATTGATACTTTAACGTGAAATAAAGCTTTATTGCTGTGACCTTGACCTTTGACCTTGACCTCATTTTGAAGGTCCAGACTTCCTGAACATTTTGTACATTGAATGTCTTTTAGTATCTTCAATGGTATTTTAGCTATAAGCAAAAAACACAAAATTCGGACATCAAAATCGGTTTTCGGTCCATAAGCCGAAAACGGTTGGTCCGATAATTTTTGACCCTATGTAACAAATGTAGATCTTAACAAGACACACATTTTTGCAATTACATGTTATCAGCTATCTATTACGGTTTATGAGTTATTACAAAAACAATGTCTAGGGTCAAAGTTCAAAGTGACCAATGACCTTTGACCTTGGCATTTTTAAATGTAACATATCACCTAAGTTTAATGCAAAAGATTCCAGGTTCCTATCTCTTACCGTTTTCGAGAAAAAACATGCTAAAAGAGGTGACTAAATTTTCAAGGAACATAACTCTTGAACGGTGCATCATAGAATTTCGGTCCAAATGTAATAAAGGTCCGTAATGACCTAAAAAACATTTTTGCCTAACAATTAATCAGCTATCATTTACAATTTTCGAGATATTCCAATCACAAGATTTGAGGTCAAAGTTCAAAGTGACCAATGACCGTGGTCATTTTGGAAATTCAAAGACCTTCTTGCACATCTTCGGGTGGTTGTCTACATTAGTGCCATGATTAAGTTTGGAATACCCATCTCTGAGATAATGTTTGGACAAAGTTCATAAAATTCATTGAAGAATAATAATAATGAAAAATAATAAGAAACAGAGTAAACACAATAAGTCACCAAACTTCGTTTGGGTGACTTAATAAAAAGAAACGCAACAAAAACAATAAGTCTCCCAAACTTCGTTTGGGAGACTTAATAATAATAGAGACACGGACAAAAAAAAAATGTCGTCCCGACTACGTCTGAGGCGACATAATTAAAAAAATTAAGTGGAACTCTTCTTTTTTTTTATAGATAAACAGCTTGCATCTATGCAAGCAAAATTTCCAAACATTCAGAGAAACCAGGTTCGGGTGGTGTGGGTGGAAAACTTTTAGTTTTCTTATCTCAGTTCCTGGTTTCCTGCAAGAAACGAATGTTTTGGCTTAGAAATATGTTATAAAGTTGTAAAGAAACACTTTGAAATCATAATTTTTCAAAATGGATAGTATATAACTATTATATGTAAAGCTTCAGATACACTAATCATCTCTTGCTTAATCTAAGTTTCCTCTAGCATATGGGGTTTTTAGTTCCAGAAATTTCACTTTTCTCAGAAATTCTACAGTTTCACTGCCAGTGGAACCTATGTTTACTGATTTGAATTGAAAATTACCAATTGCTGCAAAAAACAATTGTTTGTTGACAATACAGAAAAAATCCAAAGTATTTCTTCAAAAGGCCAAATGCAATTAAATTTTCAAATCTCTTTAATAGTTAAAAACCCAGAAACTCTACGGACACCTTGTAGTTTTATTAGCATTATCAATAAAACTGTCAGTTCTCCTTAAAAAACTCAACTTATATTGCTAGTCTGTCGTAAGTTTTCAATTTCTATCATGATATTTTGTATTTATTGAAATATTTATGCATATTATATGTACTGTACCTCTCTTCTACTATGTAACCATTGTATCAATGGTTTGTTAGATTAAAGATATATACAAGTAGGGACTGTATTGCATTATGTATAGATTATTTACTGACAAGAATCTCGAGGTTCCATTGGGACTGGGGTTTTTGCATCTTCATCCAATATGCAACTATAAGTAAATGTGTATCAAAGATAAGAAAATAAAGATAAATTGATGGCCAACTTGCCAGCTTGAAAACCAGCTTTCATAACGCTAAAGTCGCCCATAAGCTACTACACATTAATTGAAATTAACTTTTTTTCACCATGATAAAATTGACATACTAAACTATTACGGTCTTTTTAAGGAAATGTAACTCTGTCAGTCAGATGCGAACTGGTTAACGTGAATTGTACTGGTACCTGTGTATTATTCAAAGAGTAAACGATAGTAATTGTCATGGTATATTATATCATTTATATATTTTGAAAACATTTTTAAATGTTACCTTAGGTTAATAAAATGTAAAAAATAAAAAAAAATCTATATAAAGCATTATTATACAATGATAAATGGGACACATGTAACAAAAATAAGCGAATGCTTCAAACAAGGACTTGTATACGTCCTTGCCTCAAAATACAGTTGACTACACAACACACAAATTTGTTCCACACGTGATGCATACATCAACATCAGGTCATTTCTTACGTAATTTAGCCACAAGTATCACAGGTGAAAATTGTTTATTGCCACAATCAACATCAGGGATGGCTGTCAAAGGGGGGTCCATACAAACACCCAAGAATACCCAAGAACACCCAAAAATACCCAAGAATATCCCAAAACACGTATCTTTCTCTGAAAACAATACAATTAGATAGAAACAGATGAGAATATTCGAACTAGACAAGAATAAATGTATTAAACAAAAGAAAACGACAAAAATTACAGGAGATAATCACAAAGAACAATGACTGGATGTACAGGTATTTTTCCGGAATATCTAAGAATATATATTGTATTTAATTGTATTTTTAAATATTCATTGATTTTTTGGCGTTCTTTGGTATTTTGGGGTTTTCTTGGATATTCTTGGGTGTTCTTGGGTATTCTTGGGTGTTTGTATGGACCGGACAAAGGGTCATAAAATAGTTGATCCTTAAACAGTCTGTTCTATTCAAAATTGGTCTTTTTTAAAGATTTCTTTAAAAAGTAGTTGTATTTTAAAATATTGACAAACAAAATAATATGAATCACAATTAATGTTATTGGGTCATCACGAACTAGCTGTCGCCATATTGCCTGTTGTCTGGTGTAGAATCAGTGAAAAAGACGATTTTCAAATCGATTTTGACGAGATAAGATCTTTATCTTAAGTGAAAAGAATTACACAGACGGACAGCCTATTTTAATCTATTTTCACCACATAGTCGTACAAATTAGAAAAGTGTATTAGTTCTCTTGCAATTCAGCTCTAAAAAGGGGATACTTCACAGAAAATACGATATTTACAATGCCTTAAATAGGGAATACTTGTGAAAATATTTGAAATTTTAGAATCAATTTTGACGAGACTAAACATCTTCCGATTCTCATAAAAATCATACCAAACAAAAGAGAAATTTATGCAGAATAAGCACATAGTTGAACATTTTAAAGAACGCAATTCTAAATCTTGATATTTTCAATTTTTTACAATCTATCGTTATATTTCTATGTACAAAATACGACTATCCACAGAGAGCCACTTTAGTCACGTGACTGGTCGATGACGCCAATAGTTTAACATGAAGAATATGGAGTAAATGCACATGAAACAAAGCCTTTACAACGTACATAGTTAAAATCAAGTAATGGAATAACGCCATTATTTTTGTTCTTCATTCTGGGGTCACCATGAGGCCTTCAACAAATTGGCTTACCTCATACCTCATATCCAAGACGGCCTTAACACCAGAGTGGCTGGAATTCATTGCTAGATGTCGAACAACGCTTCATTTATGTTTTTGATACGTTTTCAATTCGCCGTTCCAGAAACTAAGCAATTATGGGTACTGTGATTGTATTTGAAATTTTGGTGTACAAACAATCGATTTTCGACCAATGACGTTACGTTATTTACGTTCTTGACCAATCAACGTATTTTGGTGTATGCTCTACCCACAATGCTTTAGTTTCTAAAACGGCGAATTGAAATAACTTTCGATGCTTTATTGTATTGTGATCATTATCTATGCACTTCATTGCTTGTAACATATGCATTTAGCTATTAATGTACTAAATTAGATATCTTGTGAGTGCTAAATATTTCAGATCTCCAATGTTTTATTGATAAAGTTATTATTATTTTTTTTAGATGAAAGAAATATCTATTTGAATTTTTATATTTTTTACCTGTAATTAACTATTTTAGTTAAACAATGTTTATACAGGCTAATCCAATGTTTGCAAAATGTTTACACAATAATTCCACCTATTCCAACATGAATTTCTTTAAATTTTACCCTAGATTTCAAAATGTTGGAATAGGTAGAATGAACCAATGGTCACAAAGTATTCCAGTGCAGTAATATAACTCAGATCGGTGTCTTCCACCTGGTTCATTCTACCTATTCCAAATTATAATGCTGCAATGGAATACTTCGTGACCATTGCTCATAGTACACACTTCATTCTCTTTTGTGCTCAATGTCCCTGGCATGTAAACTGTAAGTTGATGCAATATTTCCAACTTATGTCAATGTCAGTGTCTTGTATTCTTGCATTGCCGGTATAAGTGTCATCTTCTCATCGTTGGTATATTGACATTAGTTTTAATATTCAGAAAATGGGGGTAATAACAAAATTATCGAACAGAATTGTCAAAAGCCATAGTACATGATGCAAAAATACAAAGCAGGTGGAAGCCAGCAGCAAAATTACCAATGGTCCCGACTTAGTACAGGCATTTCAAAAGAAATTGTGGGTAAAACCCGTTTGATTGGCGCGCCAAACGGGCCAAAATATCGATGTCGACACGAAGATTTATTTTCAAAAACGCGCACACATACACATACGGATAAAATTGGTTTTTAAACGGAGAGGTTGCCTTACTTGATTTTTTTCTTTCTTTATTGCAGAAACCACACTTGTAATTACTTACTACATATCAGTGATCATATAGTTTTATATTGGACTTTTTCATTCCAATAGGTCTATTATTTCATTTTTTGCTGTCGGTTTGAAAAAACTGTTTTCTTTTTTTTTTTTTTTTT
>MJUU01045720.1:12130-34546 GCA_002080025.1 Modiolus philippinarum
TTTTTTTTTTTTTTTTTTTTTTGACCAGTTTTAAAAAAAGGAGATCAATTCCTTTCATTATTAATGTTATAATACATTGTTGGTCCCTAAACTTTATATCGAATCACATTGGAACTATTTATTAAATATTTTATTATCAATTATAATCAATACTGCCTTCTATTAACACAGGTAGTCAATATAGGGAGTTGGACATCAAGATACAGAGCTGCCGTGTACCTTGCATCTGATCCTTAGGGAATTTTTATACATGATGATAAATTTACAACAAACATAAAAAATTATGTAATTTGTTGTAAAGTTAATAAAAGCGTCATGTTTGTATAAGATTCAGACAAATAATTAAATTGTCATTAGATACCTGTATGATAAATACCCCAGCCAATAAATATAACGTCTTTGGTGTTAATTGGTTCAGATACTTGGGACACATTTAAAAGAGTCATTCTACCATCGATTGTTTCCTGGATTTTTCATTTAGACAAATGTCTGAAACAGCGGCATTAGAATTGCGAAGGAACCATACTAAACTATTACCGACTTTTTCAGGAAATGTAACTCTGTCAGTAAGATACGATCTGGTTAACGTGAATTGGACTGGTACCTGTGTATTATTTTACGAGTTAACGATAGTGATTGTAATGATTATATATCAGTTATATAATAAATATTTTGAAAATATTTTTAAATGTTACCTTAGGTTAATAAAATGTAACAAATACAAGAATAACCTATATAAAGCATTATTATAAAATGATAATTCGGATTACATGTAATAAAAATATGCGAATGCGTCAAACAAGCTAGGACTTGTATACGTCCTTGCTTTAAAATACATCTTATCATAGTTGTTGATTACACAACACACAAATTTGTTACACACGTGATGCATACATCATCATTGGGTCATTTCTTACATAATTAAGCCACAGGTATCACAGGTGAAAATTGTTTATTGACGCACTAAACATCAGGGATGGCTGTCGAAGGGTCATAAAATAATTAAGCTCTATTCAAAATTATTATATTTTTTTTTTTGTAATAAATTGTCCATTTTTAAAGTATTTGTATTTTAAAATAGTGACAAACAAAATAATATGAATCCCAATTAATGTTGTTGGGTCATCACAATCTAGCTGTCGCCATATTGCCTGTTGTCTGGTGTAGTATCAGCCAAAATGACGATTTTCAAATCGATTTTGACGAGATAAGATGAAAAGAATTACACCGACGGATAGCCTATTTTATCTATTTTCACCACATAGTTGTACAAATTAGAAAAGTGTATTAGTTCTTTCGCAAGTCAGTTCTAAAAAGGGGATATTTCACAGAAAACACGATATTTACAATGCCTTAAATAGGGAATACTTTTGAAAATATTTGAAATTTTAGAATAAATTTTGACGAGACTAAACCTCTTCCGATTCTCATAAAAATTATACCGAAAGAAAGAGAAATTTATGTAGAATAAGCACATAGTTGTACATTTTGAAGAACGCAATTCTAAAACTTGGTATTTTCTATTTTTTACAAGCTGTCGTTATATTTCTATGTACAAAATACGACAATCCACAAGTAGCCACTTTGGTCACGTGACTGATCGATTACGCTAATAGTTTAACATGAAAGGAGTGGTATCCACAAAAATCGAATTCCAAAGACATGGCCAAAACGAGAAGACAGAAAACAATTACGCCAGACAACCACAAAGCAAAGAACCAAAAACATAACATACAAAACCAAGGCACCCGCAGTGTGAACTCCGATGAGACTGAGAGTGACATCATCCATCTTCGTCAATATATAAAAAAAGATCAAGGTAAGAAGCCGACATAGGTGTGTCAGTTGTTTCTTTAATTTCAAGCTCATTGGGATAGATCTGATGTAAATATTCCTTAAATTTTGGATTATTAAGAGAAAGTACATCGTTTATGTAGCGAGAGCTGAAATTAAAGGACTGGGTTGAATGTTTTTGTTTTCTCTTTTTAAAACTTCGCCTCATACGAGTAAAGGAAAAGGTCTACTCAGAGTTGCGCACATTTGGTTCCCATGGGAGTTCCTAGTGTCTGTTGGAAAACACGTCCTCCAAATTCGACAAAAATATTGTTGATCAAAAGTTCTAACATTTTGATTACGTCAGACTCAGTGTACTTCTGAAAATATTTTGCAATATGTTCACTGTTCAGTTTAAGAGCAAAGGTTTCAAAAAAATATTGGTGTTTATAGATAACATGTGTTTGCATTCTGAATGCTAACTTGGAACCTGTCTTACAAATGTCAAGAAATTGTAGATTATCAAAGGATTAATTTAGGTATGCGGGGCTAATTTTAACTATATTTTAACTATAAGGTGAACAAAGTCATTATATAAACAATTTATTACATGTATTAGAGTTTGGTAGAAATTTGACTTACACATTCTACTGAACACAAGTAAATTTTCTTATGCTTAATGAATAAATTGGAGGGCTACCTATATTTTTTATATACGATAAAAAAGCAATGTTAGTTCGTTTTTGTGTATTTTAAAAACAAAAGATAACTGGTGTAACAGAACAACTAATACCAAAAGTATATGCAAACATCTGAAAACAAAACCTACAACAAACTAAAAACACTCTAAAGATTGAACTCATATGAAGACCAGAAAAAATACATACTGTTACTTCAACTGAATATTAAAAGGATGCAAGTATAATGATAACTGTGATTACATCCCAGCTCCTTTGTTCTAAATGAGGTGATCTGAGTCGGATCACCATAGCAATCTTACCCCAGTTATTTTTACTATTTTTTTGTTTTTGTCAAGACAAGATTTTGAGAACTGTTCAGTTGTTTTGGACATAGTAAAATTTTACGATTTACTATCCATAAAATTTTTACAGATAAAGATTTTAAAACGTTGTCCATAGTGGGATTCCAACCAGGGTCGTTGGTTTACTAGACTTTAACCTTACCTACTACACCATGAACTCACTGGACTTTTGGTGTTAAAAATTGTATATAAAGAATCGTTTTGGGGCACAATAAGGATATATTTTATTATTATAGTATAGAATATCTAATCGTATATAAAGAATCGTTGTGGGGCACAATAAGGATATATATATATTATTATAGTATAGAATATTTATTTTATGACATTTTAGGCATGGAAATAATTTTTAAGAATGTATATCGTCTTTCCATCGCTTAATAAATTAGCTGGGATGTAAATTAGTTATCACACTCGGACTGATGTGGCGTTGTTCGACAATTAGCAAAGAATACCGCTCAAACCGGTGCTAGGGGCCGTCTTGAACTTACTATGAGGTATGAGCGAAGCTCATTGTTGAAGGCCTCATGGTGACTTCCAGATGAAGAACAACAATAAAAGCGTTGTTCCTTTGCTTGTTTTTTAACCATGCCGTATTTGTGGAGACTTTGTCTCATGTACATTTACTCCATATCCTTTCATTCACCATTTACGACAGGAATTTGTCTCTCCTGCAGTGTGGAGCCCGTAAAAAGATTCCACGTGCGAGAGATGTATGCTCTCTATATATTTCAGTTATGGTGTACTTGTTTGTGAGAGAATTTCTCATATGGATATATTATCATACTTTCAAAATTTGGCATTTGTTTTTGTAATTTCGAAATGTAATTCTGACCACCTGTTAAAAATGCCCACATCTCACACTATTTTATAATGCCAAGTTTTCTTACAATCGACCTGATGAGTGCCCTGTGTTTGTCTATATGTTGTAATCGTCCACTAGCTTAACACACTGGTGCTTTTGTCGAGAAACGGATGACAGTGATTGTAAGAGCGCTTTGCCAGTTTAATTAATGCTTGTTGACAACCCCGAATCCATGACCAGGGAAGACAGTGATGTGGCGTTGTTCGACAATTAGCAAAGAATACCGCTAAAACCGGTGCTAGGGGCCGTCTTGGACTTACTATGAGGTATGAGCAAAGCTCATTGTTGAAGGCCTCATGGTGACTTCAAGATGGAGAACAACAATAAAAGCGTTGTTCCTTTGCTTGTTTTTTTAACCATGTATTTGAAGAGACTTTGTCTCATGTACATTTACTCCATGTCCTTTCATTCACCATTGGTGTTTCTGTATAAGCTCACCCCTCCGGCGACCGCGTCCTCGTATGATAACTATTACAAACGTTTGCATGTAATCTTCCCTGATGGGATAAATGGAGGCAAAATTTCCGTTCTCCATACAAGACACCCCTTCAAAATTTCACAAGCACTGAGAATTGTTAAGTGTTAAGTGTTAATACTACAGTTTTTGACGTAATATTTTTAAAATGAAAATAACTTTTACATCTTTTCATGTAGCTGAATTCTGTTTGCTCTATCTGAAAGATCCATTAATTACAATCAAACAGTGTCTCAGATTTATGATACAAGGTCTGGTTTAAAATTAAATCAATTTTAAATTTAGAAAATGAAAAATTTCTTAGAGTTGAAATTTAAATTTCATTTACTTTCAAACCAGATCGAGGGGCCAATGGGTTTATTTCGTTCTCCGTGATCGGGTATTTCAATTCCCCGTGATTCGTTTTCCATTTCATTAATTTGTCGTGAATCGTTATTAGAACATCACCGTGAATCGTTCTTGATCAAATTGACAAAATGAATTTCCCGTGAACTGTGATTGGTCCGAATAAATTTTTCGTGATTCGTGATGAGAACCTACCCCCCCCCCCCCCCCCCATCAGGCCCCTCCAGTTCCTATATCAAAAATCTGAGACACGGTTTTGTTGTCTTTTAATGGATCTTTCAGATAAAGCAAACGGAATTCAGCTACCTGTAAAGATGCAATAGTTATTTTCATTTTAAAAATATTACTTCAAAAACTCAAATTTTTGCCAAATATGGTAAATTAGACATTGATACTTAAAAGGAATACTCTTGAAATGAGCATTAAGAGCAAATTTGATCATTTTTCTTTAATTTGATAACTTGTTTGTCACCGTATCTTTATTATTAACAAAGTTATAGGTTTTCAAAGTCAGGGACCGAAAATTTTCTTCAGAAGACTGTTGTGCTACCTTAAGTTGCAGCTTAGGGGGTTGATATTTTTGTCTCCGCTTTCGGCGAGTAAAATATTTGTATTTGATATCGTTAGTTTGAATTCAATTCAGTTTTGAATGTGGTATCAGTATATATTATTTCGACTCTTAAATGACTATCTAGGTAATATTAATCGAATCAAAGCAGACTCAAAAACGGAAGCGAGCAATAAAGACTGTGGCTAAACAATATAAGGCTGTAAAATTTATATGGTGCAATTTTGCTTTGTATAAATGACTATTCATTTAGGTGTATAGTATACTAAAAAGCCACCCCATCATTTCATTTAGTTTCGTAAAATTACTACAGATATTGATAGTTTAATCACACATGTCCATAAATAGCAAAATATCGAACTTACTATAAATTAAGTTCCTCCATATGCGCATTTCGACAACTTATATACTCCATAGTTATAAATTAAATTATCAAAGGAGACTAGTCCTTTGTACAATGAACATAAATGTCCATCATTGCAATGCAAACCTAAATGATTAACAATAGCACATGGGCATTCATGGAGATAAGGTTATTGTTTTTGTTATAGATATGTTTTGCATTCTTGCTTTTGAGCTTTTGGTGAATTATTCTCTTTTGCAATTTCAATTCTGCAGAATAGTAAAAAAAAACAAAGGCGAATAAAACGCTAGTTCCTCTAGCTTTCTCCTGATTACTATATTTCTTGACATTTGAGCAATTTAACAACTAACCATACAGCTTGCGAGATATGGCAGCAAATAATAGTTGATATTATTCAATGCCAATATCTTCTTTACATATTTCCTAGGACAACTTTCGTCTTTCGCCCGTGTCGTATTGGACATTTCCGTATCTTATAATTGTTTGAGGTAACATGTAAAGTCCCTAAGATATGGCCATTACTCAAATAAAGTTTCGACATTCACAGTAACTTCGGTATTTTGTTATTTATTTTCAAACTTAACTTTAGAAATAAAAAATCAATGTCTTGTCTTGTATAGATGTTAAAAGCTCAAACTCATATTTTTTATCTATTGTGTCTTTTTTCTGGTTATCAATTAATGGCAAAACACAACCTAGAAAGCACGAAAGGGTCATATTATAAACGTACTCAACGTTAACGTAAACGTTAAGTTTGTTGCATTAAATGTTTCAATATATCAATTATTACAGCTTATTAAGTGCTTCATATCAGTTATTATTCTGCATTGGAATACATTGTAAGCATTTCTCAAAGTACAGACTTCTTTCTTTTTTGTGATAAAATACTGGAAAATTACCAGTATCATTTTCACTGACTTGTAAAACTATAAGTCGGTGGATATATTTTCCAGCTAAGGTTAATATCCTACTTCTGTGCTTTTATTCTGTTGGTGCCAGTTAAGTTTTATAAATAATTAGTCTATTGTTATTTTTTTCAGATTGGTAATTTCAATATTAAGAAAACAGCGATGTCGACACAAAAAGAACACATTTTCCAAATCACTCCCACGCATACACATACGGATGAAAATCTACTTATTCTATACATGTATTTTTGCGAGACACCACACCTGTATATTAAGTAACTTCATAATATTGTGCATAAACTTTTCATGGCTGGCTTACGACAACGCACACAATAAAAAGATGTAGTTTTTAATTTCTCATTCTGCCCCAACAAATGTGGAGGGGGCATATAGTGTTACAGCTGTCCGTCCTTCCGTTTGTTCGTACGTCCGCTTAAGTTTTGCGTTTAAGTACATTTCTCAGAAACTGTAAAGGTAAAACAATTATAGTAGGCCAGTAGTTAGATATTCAATAGTACCACAGAGTTCACTACGTAGTTTGACTATTTGACCTACAGATTCTGGTTAAGTTTTGTGTTAAAGTCCATTTCTCAACAACTACACATTATAGGACAATGATGTTTCATCAAATTAGTTGTCTTGATAAGTACTATCCAACTCATTGATCATTAGGTGGCTTTGACCTATATGTTACGCTTCAGTGACTTTGGTTAAGTTTTGTGTTAAAGTCCATTTCTCAACAACTACACGGTATAAGACAATGATGTTTCATATGATTAATTGTCTTGATGAGTACTTCCCAAATCATTGATAATTAGGTGGCTTTGACCTACATTTTACGCTTCAGTGACTTTGGTGAAGTTTTGCGTTAAAGTCTATTTCTCAACTACTATGTATAGTAGCATCACAATATTTTACTGTAAGATTCATCTAAAAGAGATATGCGCATTTCATCAATAATTGGGTGTCCATGATCTACATTTTAGGGTTGATTGACTTCAGTTAAATTTTGCATTTCATCACAATTCTGTAAAGGGCAACTTATTTTTTGAATGGCTGACTTGGATTAATCTGTTGCGATGAATTTATTGGCAGGGTATCCGTGTCTTACAGACACATTCTTTAGTTTTTCTTTCAATTTCTTAAGTGCTTGTTTCTTATTTCCAATTCCTTTCTCTTTTCTGAAACATTTAAAAAAATATTACTCGTGGTATTTATTTCTAAACATTCTGTCTTTCCAATTTTTCTATTATTTCTACATTTTATTGTCGGTTTGAAACTTGTGTTTCTAATTTAATGGACCGGTTTTAATATTAGGATGTCGGATTACAATTTCTTTTCATTATTACATTGCTGGTCCCTAAACTCCATATCAAACTAATTGGAACTATTTCTATTAAATATTTTATATAATTTATATAATCAATATTGTCTTACATATATATAGGTATCCAATGTAAGGAGTTTGACATCAAGATAAAATATACACTTAATAGAGCTGCCGTGTACCTTACATATGATCCGTCGGAAATAAACCTTAGGGAAATGGAATGCATGATGATAAGTTGGCGCTCAAACAAAACAAAAAAAGAATTATGTAATTGTTGTAAATTTAATAAAATCGTAATGTTTGCATAAGATTCAGACAAATCATTTAATTGTCATTAAAAACCTTTGAAAAGAGACAAAACAGATATATTTGCTAGATAAATACCTCAGCCAATTAATTAAAACAATTCTCAGTAGGCTCTTTGTAATAACATTTAAATACGTGTTTGGTGTTAATTTGTTCAGGCACTTGAGAGACATTTGGACAGTGTCATTCTAACTTGGATTTTTCATTCAGATAAATATCTGAAAATATTGTGTAAAATGTTCACTGGTCAGAGCAAAGATTTCTTAAAGTAAGTGAGATTCAAGTCAATCCAAAACGAAAAAAAGTGTTCAAAAGTGCGGATCCGTGTAAGCAAACTACGCAGATGTATTTTCAATCGACCAAAGTCTTTATTTGAAGATCATGTAAGTGCCTCGTTACATTACATGACAATTAGGTTGTTGTGCCTGCAGACAAAGCTTCTAATAACATCGTTTTTGTATGTAAAGCACATTATTACTTCTTCTTTATTAAATCAATTACGAGCCATTTTTGGCATACATCATACAATATATCAATATCATACAATCAAGGAATTTGTTTTAAATCACGATTGCGACTTATAACAAAAGTCAGTAATTGATTTATTACATGAATAAACTTGTTTTCACAGTAGGCACACTAAACATTTTTAGTACCACAATATTTATACTTGAAATATGTTAAATTCTCAAAATTAACAATATATTATTTTCACAACAACTAAATCAAAACCAAATGTGGAATTCAATTACTGGTTTTATTAAGAAGCTATTACTGAGCTTTAAAATGATATGAACAATCTGGACAACATGATTTGTCGTTGTGTCATTTACTTTCTTTTTCTATTATTATGCTAAAACTGTGCACTATCACATTCTACATGACCGCTCTTCATTCTGCATAACCACTGTATGTTTATTTTAGAATATAAGCCTAGAAGCGGAATATCACGATTTAACATGACCTGAAAGTGACTTAACGACCAATCAGAATATTAGAGATATCTATTCATGTAATAATACTCCTTAACATAATAATAAAATTCAATTCAATTCAATTCAATAATAACACAACATTAATTATATAAAGCAAAACAACACCATATAAATTTTACAGCCATATATATTCTTTATTGCTCGCTTCCGTTATTGAGTCGGCTTTGATTCGATTAAAAAAATCATCGAGATAGACTGGGCTAAAAACAATATACGGCTGTAAAAAATACTAAAAATATAATGTGTAGTATTACTTTATATAAATTACCATTTACTTAGTTAAACAGTACACAACCTTACTTCTTTACTTAAATATTTTCGTAACATTGTTTTCATGTTTTGCTACAGATATTAATAGTTACATCTTATATGTCCCTAGTTATGAATTGCATAATCGAGGAGGAATGTAGTCCATTGCATAATGAGTATAATAATTGCAAAACTAAATGAGTAACTAAAGCACATGGACATTTATTGAGATAAGTTTATTGTTTTGAATTGCATTATAAACAAGGAAATGATATGAAGTAAATATACCCGAGACAAAGTCTCTACTAATATATACGGTTAAACCAAGCAAAGGAACAACGCTTTTATTGTTATTCTTCATCATGAAGCCTTCAACAATGAGATTTGATCATACCTTATTGTAATTTCAAGACTGCCACCATCTTCGGATTGGGCGGAATTTATTTCTTTATAAAGGTCGAGCAATGATACATCCATAATATTGCACTCATGAATGCGGGATCATCAGCAAATAAAAATATACTGCTGCGCCAAGAGCGCCTGATACGCCCGTCCACTGTAAAGTCGAACTTTATCGGCATTGTTGGACCACAACAAAATTTTAAATTGAAAAAAAAAGAATCAAACAATATGTGCCTTACCAAGATATAACAGTTAACAAATATCAAATTCAATTTCACAAAGTCCAAGGGCCATAACTCTGTACGAAATCGACCAACTGGAACAAAATAGATGTGTACAACTCATATATTTTTTCTGTTTTGTTTTTTTCTTTAAAATCAATTTATGACAAAACACTTTTTAAAGCGCAAAAGGGTCACGTTATAAACCTTCTCAACTTCTCCGTTAAAGTCGTTTTTCAGTAAATCTTTTAATTACCAATTTTTACAGCTTATTAAAGTCTTCGTCTCAATTGGAATATTCTTTGAGCATTGCTCACAATATAAACTTGATGAAATATTGGTGTTTTGCCAGTATCGTTCAATGTCACTGACTTGTAAACTAGAAGTCGCTGGATAAATTTCCCGCTTATGTCAATACTATTTTTCTGTACTATTTTACAAAAGGATATGTAGTAAATGAACATGAGACCATAACACATATGTTTACTCAAACTGCAATAATTTTAATGAGCTGTATGGCCATTTCGGAAATTAAATCCTCATCAGCAGCACTAAAACCCAAAACATTGGAGATCCATAATTTCAAAAAATGTTTAAAATGCATAAAACCAAACGAAATCCGAATATTCAGTAATATCAAATATAGCTAAGGACAAAAAAACGATGGAGGGAGTAAAAACTTACGGTAAACTATTAGTCTGTTGGTGCCAGTAAAGTTTGTTGTCATTTTGAAACAATTCTTCCGTTGTTACCTTTTCAGATCAGTAATTTCAATATTTTGAAAACAGCGGTATCGACACAAAAAGTGCATATTTTCCAAAAACACCTCTACATACAGATAAGGATGAAAATATTTTTGAAACGGAAAGGTTGCCTTACTTGATGTATTTTTTGACGGAAAGTACCCTTGTTATTAGTAACTTCATAGTATCGCGCATACAATTTTCAAGGCGGGCCTAAGAAAGCGCGAATAGTAATCAAGTGGCTCTCAAGAGCCTGCATCGCTCACCTGGGTCCTATGCAGCACTATAATTCCCAATTGATGGTTCATCTTTGGTGGTGTATGAAAATTAAAATCATAATTTTTATAAAAATTTTCATAAAAATCATAATTTTATAAAATTCAATTAAAATTGTTCAAGCAGTTTCAGAGAAGATTTTTGAATGCAGATTCAAAACTTAAGGGCTCTATGTTAATCTGTGTTCCCTGTTTGCAGCTATTTAACATAAAACTTTGAAGAGGGTCACCCAAGGACTATCATATCAAAATTCTACTGAAATTGTTCAAGCAGTTCTGAGGAGATGATTTTTTTATGCATTTCTCTTTGGGTCCAATGTTAAGCTAAGTTTTGCTGTTGGTGGCCATGTTGGATGACGGATCGGCACCAAAGTTACAAACTTAGTCAAATTCTCACAAGTTTCATTTATGCAATGTTAACATTGAATCCATTCGTTGGTTTTCTCATAAGCATCATTTATGCAAAGTTTGGTTTAAATATATTCAGCAGTTCCGTAGAAGAAAATAAAGCTCATAGCTAGTGACACTTGGTCAGCACCCGACAAGCATCATTCATGTCATGTTTGATTTAAATCCATTCAGTAGTTCTCTAGAAGATCTTCTTTGTCTGCATTTCCCACAGGGTCAAATGCTGTCGTTCATGTAAGATGACGGATAGGCACCAAAGGAAAATTACTTAGTCAGCATCTCAGAAGCATCATTAATGCCAAGTATGGTTCAAAGCAATCCAGTGGATCTCAAAAAGAAGTTCTTTATATGCATTTTCCCATTGGGTCCAATATGATAATTTAGTTCCCCGCTGGCGGCCATGTCGGCGGACTGATCGGCACCAAAGTAGCAACACTTAGTCAGCACCTCATAAGCATCATTCATGCCAAGTTTGGTTCAAGTTCATGTGGTGGTTCTCAAAAGGAAGTTCTTTGTATGAATTTTCTCATTCGGTCAAATTGTAAACTAAATTCCCTGCTGGCGGTCATCTTGGAAAAGGTCTGACAACTTGACCATGTTCATAAAATGTAGTCCTTGACATGCTGAACATTTTTGCATTTCAAACTTGACCTCTATCTCAAAGCGTTTTTGAAATATAAGACAAAAAGTATAAAATCACAAAAAATGACCTATAAAGGGACTTAACTCATATATAGGTACTTGGATTTTTCTTCAAATTTACATGCTAACCATTTTTTAATTCTAAACTTAACCTCCATCTATTACAGTTTTTTTTACATCAAAATTTTGAAAATTTTACGAAAAAGGGCAGTAACTCTAAGATGGGTCATCAGATTTTCTTCAAAATTTCAGCATGGGTAGATCTTGTCATGCTGATCATTACCGTCAGATTTTTGATATATTTCACGGTTTTTTTAGTTATTTGCTAAAAACTGTAATTGACCCCTATGTTCTATTTTTAGAAATGGCAACCATGTTGTTTGACCAAAGACATAGAAAATAATAGATTTTAAACAAGATACCCTAGCGATGATTCAGTTGAAGTTTGGTTTCATGTGATCCAGTGGTTTCGGAGAAGATTTTCGAAAAGTAAGTGAGAACCGAACGTCAATCAAAAGAACGAACAATCCATGGACAATGGCAAAATCAGACACACTAATAAACAAGGACACCACTCGAGTACAGGACAAAAAAGAAAAATGAAGATACACATACAGATGAACAACACGGACCCAATAAAAAACCATGGGTGAGATCAGGTGTACCGGTAGAGTAAGCATCTCCTGCTTCTTATAAGACACCCGCCGTGTTGAACATGTCAACACCGGTAGTAAAGTCGAATCCTTTAGTTGTAGAGGGAAAGATCTGTTGTCATCTGGGAAACAGATATCCCATAGCGATCCACAAGATCGTGATGTCGACCGAAAAACTTCTGTAGTGATGACTTTTAAGTTTTTTGTAACGTACCCTTGCTTAAGTAGTCTATTTGTAAGCAACTGAGCTCTATCAAGGAAGTCACTGTAACGACCACAAGCCCTTGAGTAGCAAATGAGTTGTGAGATGTAAATTCCATATGCTGGTGCTTTTGGAATGTTGCTACAAAGAAAAGGGAAGTTGACTACCGTATATCGGGAATTTTTCGAGTGTGTCTAATTTTCGCTATGTTCGCGGTAGGCAACCATACGCGAATTTAAGCCTCCGCGTAAATTTCACTGCCCATTCAGATGCATTAGATTCAGTATAAAAACGTGAATTATAAACTTAGCGAATTTTTCACTGGCCTGTTTCACACCCAAATCGCGAACAAAACCCGACGCGAAAATAACCCGATATACAGTATTGGAAAATTGAAGTCATCACGTTTGTTATACAGGCTATTTGGTAATGTACCTCTGTTGTCAATTTCAAGATGAAGGTCAAGGAACGAAGCCGATGTGGAAGTATCTGTTGTTTCCTTAATTTCGAGCTCTTTTGGATAAATAAGATGAAGAAAATCACGAAAGCGAGGATTGTTTAATGATAAAATATCATCTATATAACGGAAGCTGAAATTAAATGACTGGGCCAGTTTTTTTGTTTTTATGTTGAAGAAGCCCTTTAATGAATTAAGCCTCATAAGATCGGAGAAACAGATCGGCTAAAAGAGGTGTACAGTTTATTCCTATTGGAATTCCAATGGTCTGTTGAAAATCCAAGAAACAATAGATGTTAGAATGACACTGTCCAAATGTCTCTCAAGTGCCTGAACAAATTAACACCAAACACGTATTTAAGGGGTAGACCTGGGGTAGGAGGAGATAACTCTGGTTTTCACTTTTTAAATACTCACACGAACAAATAGAATCATTACAATAGGTAGAATCAAAATTTTAAAATTGTAAAAAAATTTCCATACAGCAATTGAATATTAAATTTGTCATGAAAACAGTTACTCACCATCCAGTTATTTATAATGAATGCATTTAATTCTACAGTTTTGCAATAGTGTCCAAAGATAATGAAAATATATAAAAGTCGGATTTTTTCCAAGGGAGGTAATTTAAAGCACGGATTCAGCAATTTTATTGATTTTTACCCACTTTATTCTAAATTAAGAAAAAATGGGACGGTAGAATTTTCTAAAATTTTAATATATGTTACATATACTTGTTTTCTTTCTATTCTCAGTTTTTGGTGAAAATTTAACGACATAATTTTTTACAAGAAGTGTTTAATAGTGATAAAAAAGAGTGAAAATTTCGGCCTATACTATTCAGAACACCCATGTATTTCAGTTCAAACTAGTTTAATTTCCTATCATCATTCATGCTTACTTTCACAAATGTCTAAACTACAGCATTTTACATTTGAAATAATCTTGAATCGAATACAAATTTAATTAGAGCCGATTTTATACACCACAATCAAGTCCTGAACGGACCAAATAACATGAGGAAACAGGGTATCTTTGATGACCACTAGACATAAAACGGGACGGTGAAAATTGTTGAAAATTGCTAAAAGTCGACATGAACATGTGTACTTTCAATGCTTAAAATATTAAAAAAATTAAACGATCGGAAAATTTAAGGCCTACCCAGGTCTACCCCCTTAAATGTTATTACAAAGAGCCTACTGAGAATTGTTTTAATTAATTGGCTGAGGTATTTATCACACAAACACTTCTGTTTTGTCTCTTTTCAAAATGTCTCTAATGACAATTAAATAATTTTTCTGAATCTTATGCAAACATTACAATTTTATTGAATTTACAACAATTACATTATTCTTTTTTTTTTGTTTGAGCGCCAACTTATCATCATGCATTCCATTTCCCTAAGGTTTATTTCCAACGAATCATATGCAAGGTACACGGCAGCTCTATTAAGTGCATAATGTGAATTCCAATGGTCTGTTGAAAAACAAGTCCTCCAAACTGGACAATTATATTGTCGATCAAAAACATTTTTATCACTTCTTCATCTGTGTATTTTTTCTGTGATTTCTGTGAGAGTAAGCTAACGACGGACGGCCGACAGACGCAAAATGGTGACAATAGCTCACCCTGGCATAGCCAGGCGAGCTAAAAAGGTGAAGTTTTTAATTTCTGATTGTTTTTTTTTTAATTTCGTGCTTGGTTGCTTATTTTTATTACAGACCCTTTTTTCTGAACGTCTCATGAAACATTTTTTTAAAAATATTTCTGGAGGTATTAATTTCCAAACATTCTTTCATTCCAGTATATCTATTATTTTCACATTTTATTGTCAGCTTGGAACTTGTGCTTCTGATTTAATAAAAAAGTTTTAAAATTACGATGTCGGTTTATAATATCTTTTCATTATTAATGTAATAATAAATTGCTGGTCCCTAAACTTCATATTGAACCATATTGGAACTATTTCTATTGAATATTTTATTATCAATTATAAGCGATACTGTCTTACATTAACACAGATATTAAATATAGGGAGTTCGACATCAAGATAAAATATGCACTTATAGAGCTGCTGTGTACCATTCATATGATCCGTCGGAAAAAAACCCTAGGGAAATGGTATGCATGATGATAAGTTGGCGTTTCAACAAAGAATTCTGTTATTTATAGTAAATTTTAAAAAATCGTTCTGTTTGTATAAATTTCAGACAAATAATTGATCATAATTCAAAAGTCATTAGATACCTATGAAAAAGACAAAACAGAACTATTTGTTTGATAAATACCTCAGCCAATTAATTAAAACAAATCCTCAGTGGGCTCTTTGTATTAACATTTAAATACGTGTTTGGTGTTAATTGGTTCAGGTACGTGAGAGATATTGGAACAGTGTCATTCTAACAATGACTGTTTCCTGGAATGTGTCAACAGAAAAACAAGATGACCTAAGAGCCTGTATCGTTCAACTGGTTCATGGCTGACACAGACAATCCAAATAGCCTAATTACCATAAAACCTGCTTGACAGACCACCTGTATTTAAAAACAAACCTGTTTTAGAGATCAATTATAATTTACACATCATACTAAAATTAATGGAAATTAACCTCTATAAAGAGACCACTTATCTACTCCCTTGAGTTGTCTCTTAAAACAGGTTTCACAGTAATATGTTCATAGACCGTGTTATTTGCTTCAAAATTAAACTATATTTCCTATTTGAAACCATTTAGGATATGTTCATTTCCTAAGGGGGCCAACTACGGAATATTATGAACAAGTTTGCTTATAATTTGCTTAGATTTCAGAGGAAAATGTGTCTTCCTGTAAGGTTCGATGCTAAACTAAGTTCGAAACGGTTGGGCATCTAGGATGAGATGTAGACTTGACGGACAATTTTTTTTTAAAAGGGACATCCCAATGATTAACGTGACCAAGTTTTGACCCAATCGGCTTATTTGCTGTAGATGAGAAGATCTTTGAATGCTTCCAAATAGGGACCAATGTTAAACTATGTTTCCCGCTGGCAGCCATCTTGGATGTGATGCGGACTTGCGGGACACATTTTTTTCAAAGAGGGCAAGTAAGAACTATTGTGACTAATTTGGGCTCCAAGTGGCCTAGTAGTTTAAGAAGGAAAAGATCTTTGAATTCTCTTTCCCAAAGGGTACAATGTTAAACTAAGTTCCGCGCTAGTGACCATCTTTAATGAAGTGTGTACTTGTCGGACAAGGGGGCACCCAAGGACTATTGTTTTATATCTAATTGGCTTTGTTGTTACAGAGATTCTAATGATCCAGTGTTTACCTATCTTTCTCGTACGTTGGGACCATCTTGGGTGTGATGCTAAAAACATTATTAAAAAAAGTGCCAACTAAGGATTATTGTAACTAAGTTTGGTTTCAATTGGCCTGGTAGTTTCAGAGAAGATCTTTGTTCAACTAAATTCACCCCTGATGGCCGTTTTTGATGAAGTGCAGACTTGCCAGACATTTTTAAAGGGACCACTTAAGACTATTGTGACCAAGTTTGGGTCCAATTGGCTTTGTTGTTTCAAAAGAAAGGATCTTTTAATGCTTTCGCATATGGTCTAATGTTAAACTATGTTTCTCGCTCATGGCCATTTTGATTTGATGCGGACTTGCAGGACACAACTTAACGATATACTATTGTGCCTAAGGATGCTTCCAATTGAACTAGTAGTTTCGGGGGATGTTTTCCCGTAGGATCAAATGTTAAACCAAGTTCCCCGCTGGCGGTCGTCTTGGATGCGGTCGGACAACTGGACCATGTTCAATAAATGTATTGCTTGACATGCTGAACATTTTTACAATTTAATCTTAACCGCTATCTCCAACCATTTTTTTAAATAAAAGACAAGATGTAAAAAATCATGAAGAAAAATTGACCATTAAAGGTCAGTAACTCCTGTATGAGTAATTAGATTATCTTCGAGATTACCACATGGGTAGGTCTTGACATGCGAAACATTTTTGCAATTACTTTATCTCTATATGTTTTTAATTTTTTTTTAATAAGAAAAACATCAATATTTTGAAAATTTTACGGAAAAGGGGAAAAAAACTTGTGCACAGGCTTTCAGGTTTCCTTCAAAATAGCCAGTATCTAGATTTTGCCGCCCAGGAGAATGTTACCTATTGCCAAATCTTAAATATCTATAACAGTTTTCGAGTTATATGTCAAACATTGCAATTTGTCTTTATATTCTATTTTAAGTGACGGTCGCCATTTTGTTTGACTTGGAACATAAAAATAACAAATTTGAAACAACATACTCTATTGATGATTCTGTTCAAGTTTGGTTCAATTTGCGCAGTGGTTTTAGAGGAGAAGATTTTTTTTAAAGTAAGCTAATCACAGCCGTAGGGCGGACGCCATGTAAAAATTCTTACGTCTTGTCTTTGCTGTGACTCCTACTCTTTATGCTATCCCAAACGAAGTAGGGGTGACATGGTGTTATTCTACGTTTCTTCTGCTTCTGATTATTATTTTTTCACCCCAGAAAACGTCGGGGTGACATGTAGTCATTATACGTTTCTTCTGTTTATTATACTCACTATATTATTATTCTTCTACATAATTTTTGTCCGAACGATTACTTTGAAATGGAAGGTTGAAATGATACTTTGCACAAAGTTGAACAACCATCTGAAGTTATGTTGATTACATAAAATTTTCAAAATGGCTGCAATTTCCAAGATGGCCAGCAATTTATGTTAAAAAATTGAGGATGCAATATTTCAGAAGCTGCGTTGAAGAATTTTTTCATGTTCTGCATAAATGTTCAGTAAAATGAGTGGAAGGAATCTATGCAAACAAAAATTCGAAATGGGAGCTATTTCTAAGATGATGGCAAAAAGTCTTTAAAAGTTCGACTTTGTCCGATTTCAACGAAAATTGATTTCTATGTAGATTTTGAAGCTGCGAATAAGATGAAACCATTAAAATAGTTATCTAGGGTGATATCGGCTATTGCTGGCAGTCTTCTTCCTTTTTTCCAAGAAATTTTGTCCGACCGATTATTTTAAATTGCCGAATGGAATGAATTCAAACTTTGCAGAAAATTGAAGCACTATTTGAAGTTATATGCTATGCGTTTAAAATTTTCAAAATGGCTGCCACTTCAAAAATGCCGCAAAAATGCGTCAAAATTTCAACTTCGTCTGATTTCAACGAAAATATGTTTGTAGATAGAGTTTGATGCTGCAAATAAGATGGAATCATTGAATTGGTGGTCTAGGGTGACAACAGCTTTTGCTCGCAAATGCATCTAGTTTTATACTTTTTTCTTCTGTTTTCCGCCTCAACTTTGTCCAACGGATTATTCAGACACTGGTGAGTAGCAACTTACAACGTTGATATGTTTTGTCTACGAAGATTCATTTCCATTAGATGGAATTTAATAAATTTATTTCGTCAAAAAATTGTATTGCTCTTTTTATTTTACAAGAATGTGTTGCCTTTTTAAATTTCAACGGTTATTTGGTCACATTTTTATTTTATTCTTGATTCAGTTGACTTTGTTTTTGCTTTTAATTTTTGGAATATGAAAAAGATTACAATTTCATGCATCGCAACAGTGAATTAATAACAGTGAAAACCCTCAACACAAATGAAGAAGATCTGAAATTAATTCTTACCTTTTGTTTTCAATGTGCCATTTAATTCAACAATGACAGATCCCTTCATCACATCTCCAGCAAAACATACATTTAATGGATTTTCAAACTTTATTTCCAATTTATTTATCTTTCCCATTTTAAGCACATACTACATTGATCTACATTGTTAGTTTATAGTATAAAGAATAACATTTTGATTCCACAGAATTTTATTTATATTTTCAAACTCAATATATCTGTCAATTTACATCCACATCATTATATTCAGATTTTTGTTCTCATAAGTCTTTACTACGATAAACACCTCAATCTATAGAAAATCAATTAATTGTCCCACAGGTATATGACAGATAATTTATTCATTTTATATGAAAAGTGAATTGACGATAAACGATTATACAGAGTAATGTCAGCCTCAAAACTGATCTTGTATTCTTTGCATATTTTCGTACAACACAAATGAACGCATCAGTATTCAAAGTTTTAATTGAATCCGACCATCAAATGAAGGGATTAAACTCAAGTTTTTACTTCCTCGTTACAGGATTATTGTCTTTTTCTTGACTAGTCTGTTATTTAAGGTATCTAGTTTTTGCAAAATACTTTTATCATTATGAAAAGATTTTTTTTTTTTTGGCAAGTTCAAATGGTACTCTGCAAGTAAAAAGACGTTTTAGAGACAAAATTCAGAAATATCCATGATTTTAAATGTATATATGAATAAAGCCTAAATATCAACATTATATGAAGATGAGTAACTTAAAAGAAACATGCATATGGATATATTGTTTTGTTCTGTAGAGTTACTTTCCTAGCCTTTTTATCGGAGCACTGCCTTTCCCCCAACATCACATTTCATTTATACCAAATAATTCTTTCATTGGCGCCACAAACCAAACTCCATTTGCGCCAATAGAAATTTGTAGAAATACGGTTGATTTCACTTAAATATAATACACGTTTTTCTGTATATTGATTTTACGATGGTTTTGCTTTCACTGTCTTTTTTAGTAATCCAAACTTTGCAAGACTTTCCGGTGCATCTATGAGATATGTCACATGTGACAATCTGACGAGCGATCTTAAAGAAATAGGACTTGTTGCTTTGTTTCTTCTAAGAATTAATAATTAGGAAAAATGAAAGGATATGGAGTGAATGTACATGTGACAAAAACGCACACGATACATAGAAAACTCCAGTTTATCAAGGACAGGGCTTTTATTCCTGTCTACACCTATGTCCATTTTGAGTTGACGATATTAACAGTATCAGATAAAGCAGGTAAAGATAAGAATTTGCTAAGTAAAACTTTATTATAAAGGGCGTATAACATTTTCGCCGTTTTAATAAATTCCCGTTTTTTTTATTTGCGTCGATTTCTTTTTTCATTTGCTCCATTTTTCTCAAAATGACACAGTTAACTCAAACATATGTAGGTTAAATATAGAAATAAAAGATGTTAAAGTACCCCCAAGAAACATATTCTGCTGGTAAAACATTGTCGCACTACTGAAGAACAATAACTCAAAACTTCCCGAAGGGTTTGGTAAAGAGTCGACATGTATTTCAGTAGACATCGGAAGTATCAGTGAAAAGGCCAGTATATTTGTAAAATCTTCAGATCATTTGATTATACAGCAATTTCAAAGGATTCGTATGCAAAATCTCGTCGATTTCGTAAAGAATTTAGGTAACGTCCCAGTTTTTTTCTGGATTATTTAATCAGTTCCTGACATTTTTCAAATTTCCATTAAATCGGGGATGAAAAATGCCCTTTGTAATAAGCTGTTTGCGAGTCACGTAATATTTAGAAATCAAATGTTCATTTTTTTCTGAAACCTTGTAAAAGTTTTGATGTGAGTGTAATGTTACGCTAATTGAAGTCGTCAAGGGTAGCACAAACACATGCAAATCATGAACAATCCATATGATGGAGCTAGAGGGGCGTCGACGTTAAGAAAGGGGAAATAAGTCATAGTGAAATCAAAACCACTCCGTTGTTTTGTATTGATGATACTCAGATCCAATAAGATCGAAGCAAACCGATACATTCGAAATTGTAGTTGTCTTCTATATTTTTTAAGATGTTTCGAAAGCCCTATTAATTTACGTATTTTAACCTATAATAGATTTACCTGAGAAATGGCATTAATGAAGAATAAATTTGTGGCGCAAATGATATTCTTCACTTTTCAAAAATTGGAGCAAATGTAATTCGCCCTTATTATTTATTTTTCTATCCAAAGTACCCGATCCACAGGAATTTGACAAACAATTTATTCTTTTTAAATATGAAACTGAATTGACGAATGTCAACAACAAGCTGATCTCGTGTTATTTGCATATTTCTACAAAACACAAACTTAGACATCAGTATGCAAATCCTTCATTAAAATTTCAATATCATTTCCTCATTTCAGGATTGGTGTTTCTTTATGCCTATGCTGTTAATTTATTTCATCCATTTTGTGAAAAAAACTTTATAATTATTAAACAAATTATTCTGACTAAGTTCGAATAAAACTTTGCATATATTTAAAAGAGTGCTTCAATATGAAGTACTATACTATTTCTTCCCTTTTTAGACATATCAAACTGCCATGTCCTGTTTACTGATCTGATGTTTTTTTTAACTTTATATTCAAAATGGAGAGAGATAATCTGCTTTACGTCTGTCAGTCCATCCGTCACACATTATTTTAATTGCATTTTTCTACACACCTGCATATCAAAACCTCTTGTTATTAGGCATGTTGCTTTAGTCTAGGGTACTCTAAAGCGCTTTCCCTTTATGACCATATTGCTCTACTATTTCCTGTTTACCGACTTTGTACTTTAATTTCATTTTCAGAATGGACTCGTTACACATTTTTCAACAACCACACATCACAAGCATGTGATATTTCACATGCAGCTTTAATGAGAAGTCTTATACTTCGTCTCCCCGCTTTACTACTTCTTGTCTACAAGCTTGGTGGTTTTTCTCGTCAAACTTTTTTCTGTTATGGTAAATCAAACTTTTTATCACAAGTTCGCTCCTCACGTTTTATTTTGTTTTCATCCATTTAAAAGCATTTAAATTTTTTGCCCATGGACCTCCCTATATTTTTCCATAATTTCATTTTATACATCTATATAGGCATTCTGTAAAAATTTCATTAAATTTTATTTATTCTATCACATCCATTCGTGGTCAAACATTGCACATCACAGGCAATTGATATTTGGTTAATCCTCGGTTAATTCTATAAAACATCCGAGGAGTTCAGTTTCCCGCCAAATTTTTAATCAATTAAATCTCAAAAACGAGATCATTAACCTATAATTTTTTTTCCCTTAAATACTTCTTTTTGAATTTTCTAACAAAAAATCACATTTATTTGAAATCCTATTTATTTTCAAACAGAGTAGCGAACCCCCTTACGTAAGATATGAGATACTGGGAGTTTAGAGCGGGGGGTATAACTAGTGAACATGAGCTCATTGATGCCTTATTACTTTCCAAAACTCCATTTTCCCTTTACAAGCATGATGACTTCCCTTTT
>MJUU01045723.1:0-41876 GCA_002080025.1 Modiolus philippinarum
ACGACGGACGCCAAGTGATGGCAAAAGCTCACCCTGGCATAGCCAGGTAAGCTAAAAATACTTCTATTAAAGGGCATTAACTCCTGTATAGATATGAAGATTTTCTTCAAAATTGCAATGTAGGTAGATCCTGATAGACACACCTTTTTGCACTTAAAACTTTATCTCCGTCGATTATGATTTTTTACAATAAAGAAAAAAAAAAGATAAAAAAAGCCATATCATAAATTTCTATTTCACGAAAAGGGTCATTTTTTCAAAATTGCAGCGGAGGTAAATTTTTTCATACGGATCATTTTTGTTGATTTCTGATATCTTCAAAGGTTTTTGACAAATTTTTCAAAATACGGCAAGTTACATCCACCTTTATTACAAATTAAGCGGCCATATTGTAGAGCCTAACACAATTTGTCAATTAACATACACTTTTGTACCTTGGTCATAATCCAGGGGTGAAATTTGGTTTATAAAGGCCAAGTGGATTCCTAGGAGATCATTTGAAAAAAGTTATGGCTAAGGCTTACTCTGGCTAAATCCGGATGAGCTAAAATACATAACTATAAATCATTGTAATTAATGTTGAACTTTACTCACAGCCTTCATGTTCATCCTCGCCGTCCGGACAATCTTTTATGCGATCACATTCCTTAGTAAATTTAATGCATTTGTTGTTCTGCTTGCAAAGGAAATTGCCGTTGCAATTCAGTTCTGAAAAAAAAAAACATTATTATCTCTATCACATTTAATGGAACAAAGAATAATTTGTTCGAAGTTTGAACTCGATAAGATTAAAAAAAAATGCCAAAGTTGCATAAAAAACGGTAAATTTCGTTATGCTGTACACGTGTTTCAAGGAGTAACCTCTCATCAGCAGCATAAAAATCAAGATACTAATATGCATTTTTTTTTAACAATGATCAAAACTGTTCAAAGTTTTGTACTTTCAAAGTAATAATGGGTAAAAAAAATGTCCAGGGAAGATTTAAAAGCGTATTAAAAATCCTGCATTATAATAATCTCGCCTGCAATAAAGTAATCATAATTATTCATTTAGCTTGATAAGGCCAAATCTACAATGCATTGCATGTATTGGAGTAAGTCTGTCTGTACTGTTTTTGCTTTACCTTATGTAGGTGCAATGATGATTAGTGCATTTCTAGTCCAGATATGAAAACGTAGAGTGACGATAAACAATACAATTGATGAAAAAAAGAATAGAAAGGCCATGTTATTTTCAATTTCTTCAATTTTACTCTAGATCTTCAAATAAAATCCCTTCAATTTATAATGACATTGTATTTCATAGGTCTTTTTTATGAGAAATAAGAGGTAATACATTTGTTTTATTTTGATCTAACAGGTATTTGATCAAAGGATGAAAATAAATGTTTTGCATGTGGTCATGTTCAATTTAATAATGAATGTGAAAACGGATTAATTCCAATAGGATGTTTCTTGCAACTGATCATATGGAGGCTAAATACAAATTTAAAAATAATATACCCTTGAGCTGAGAAATATACAATGAAAACTCATGCTTTATTTCATTTCGTAACTAAGGCCACATTTAGTCAACATTATAANCCTACCCGCTTATGGAGCGAGGTAATAAGCTGTATTAATACCACTACACAATCATGATCACCAAAAATATCAGTGGCTGAGAAGCACCAAAAATAACAATGGCTGTCAAACAATCAGAATCCTGAAAATGACATTACAATAATAAATACTGTGACCCTGATTTAAATATTCATATTACAATAATATTTCAAGTTAAAAATAAGACTACTCAGCACATCACTACTTTATTTCGACAATATAAAATAAAGCGTACATACTATCCGTTTCCATTCCAAACTAACATACAATCCTTACGTTCACCTTTTCTAACCTTTCACCCGAGCGCACCTTGTTTACTGATTTGTTTACAATTATATTACGTCACTTCCGGTTTTGATACATAGGTCAATAATCACCTGTAATCAATATATTTCGATAATAAACCTTTCGCAGTTATAAAATAGATCTATGATGCATTTACAATCATTTGTTTACACTGTATATTCTTAAAATAACATTAACCTGTTTATAATCGATATTAGCACAAGGTCGATTACTGTGACAACAATCAATCGGGTGGAAAATTACCATTCACGCTTCATTCATTCTACCTTTCATACGTGTGATATAAAGTAAATACTTACTCATTAAATGAATCATGTTGTTCCCAAAAGAATAATAATATTCCAGATATGAGTTACTAAGTTGTAAATTACTTCATGGCACAAAATTTAAGTTACAAATTTGACAGCCGTCATCATCATGGCCACTACAAAATTCTATATTGAGCCAAAACCTAATGACCAATCAGAATTAAGATAGACATGAAGCATAAATAGAATAGAATTGAAAGGAACCAGTTCAAGGAAACAGTAAAGAATAGAAGAGGCTCAGTACAGGGATATTCACATTCTCAAACACGCTATCTCACGAACTGTTAAAAACAAACAATATGAATTAATTAATAAACACTAATTCCATAATCTAAAAATAACATTTTAGATATTATGCATTAAAAACACCCTGTCACATAAAATCAATACATCACCGGCGGATCTAGCTCCTGAAAAGGCCGGGGGGTGTTTCCGATGCAATTCCAGAAAAAAGGGCTTTTCCAGTCAATTGATTTGTCATCTTTTTCAATTATTTCTGCATTCTGCACGAAATTATTTTTTTCCAGAAAAAATATAATGGTACAAACCCAGGAAACCCTCCTCCGGTCCGCCAAGGTACTTGAAGAGGAAGCATTTCTTTGTTGTAGATTTCATGATTGCACGCTGTTGACTTGTACCATTATTCTAATATGTTTATTAACTCCCAAACTTTATATTATGTTGTTAATATTGATACTTAGATTTTTAATGAGAAAACGTGTATAGCATTACTTTTAAATTATGAATAGAATATGTACAGCGAAGTTTTGTTAGAAGTGGCCAACTAAAAACTGAATAAAACAAAATCCGTACCATTGTGTTTTTTTTTTTTATTGATACCAATATTAATGTTTTCATTTTTTAACCTTTCTGTGTCTTTCGTGATGATCCAAGATCTATTATGTCCTCTATAAGTATTATTTATTTATTTATATATTGTTTTTTTTAAATAAAACTGAAACACAACAGATTTACACAGAAACTAGGTCTCACGTTAATTTCAAAGCAACTTTTGATAATTTACCCAATGATTATTTATTCATTCAAAATTATATATAAAACCGTCATAGTCCATTAAGGTTAAAACATTTAAAAAAACAACAACAACAACAAACAAAACAGAAAAATAAACAAAACAACAAAAGAAATAAATAAGTAGAAAAATAATACGGGACTTTCGAGTTAGGAACTCTAGTTTACATAAAACTGAAGGCGGAAACGATCGCCTCGGATACCAGTAAGAAGGAATTATTAAATTGAAATAAATATATACCACATACAATTCAAACTATTTATGAAATTGAAGTGCATTTATAATGTTCCTACACGTATATGCCAATTCTTTTAATTCTAATTGACGAAAAAAAAATTAACCTGATGCGCTACAAATCGATTACCCTGTGAAACCCTGTGAAGCCCGAATAACTTTTATATTCTGCAAGAAGTGCTCTAATTGTTCTTTTTAAAAGCATTACAAAATTGTGATTTTGCAGGATTTACCTGGATATTTCCTATATTTTTTTCTACAAAATGTTGACCATTCCTCCCATGAAAGTATGGAACGTGCAAATCGTGATTTGAGAATATTTTTTTTTTACTTTGAACGAATTTAGTAAACGAAATTTACATCCAATGTTTGTATTCTATCAACGTACAGGTGACGCCCCCTTTAATCTATAGGTGAAAATCGTTTGTACAAGACATGTAAACTGTATATGATTGACAGAATTTTGATTGACAAAATAACACCCACATCGTGCACATTGTTTGTTTAGGCCATTTATAGAAACGCGCATGTGTTTCGAATTTTGCTGTATTTGTGACGAAGCATTCATGTCTTACAATGTACTGCATTTTTTGTAACCAAGACCTAATTTCGTCAAACAGGAAGTACACTTCTGACAGGACTGAAATATGATCATGTTATCATATAGAAGCTGCTTGTCTATTTTGGGAGGAAATCCTCATTTAGAAGCTGATAAAATGTCATGTTTGAATGAATTTCGCTACATTTCGTAGCAAATGCGACATTTGGTCAAGGGCAAAGAAGTCATCCCAAATGTTTGGTAAAAGAAGGTTCTGCACAACTAATTCCATAGACACTAAAAACGAATTAACATAACGAATCCTCCTGTAGAAGCTGAGAAAAATGAGACGAAAAATCGTTTCCCTCCGTTTAATTTCAATAGGAGGTTCCGCACATATAATCATTTAGAGTATGTATTCCAATTTTAAATAAACCTCTCAAGTTAATTTACAGAAACTTCGGTATTATGTAATTTATAACCTTAGAAATTTGTTACAGAAATAATCTTTAGACGAACGGACGGACAGACTAGGTGAATGTAGTATATCTAACTTTCTATTGAATGGGATATAATTCAATGCATTACATTGCATTGTCTTTCACCTTATGTCTGGATTGTAATTTGATGGTTCTTAAGGTACATAGACACTAATGTTCAAATCCATTAGATTTTGTAATAAGTCGGCACAATTGAAGTTCAAATCCTACTAACCTGAAATCCGACATAAAAAGTATGGGTCACCATGCTTGATTTTTCTAGAACCGAGGTCAAAGTTTGCTCATTTTTAGCCATTTTTCGCCTGAATTTACAAAGAATGCACGGGAAAAATAAGGAAAGGCAATTTTCAGCTTAATAAAAATTAACCTTTTATCAATGAGAATTTTACGTGTTTTTGTAAATGTAAAGTTTATGATGTGATCTCTTGGTAACAAAGGAAAAAAATGTATATGTCACCATGCATATAACGGAGATATTTTAAAATTTTCGGCAATAAACATTACGGGAAAAGGGAGTTAAACCGCGGCAAAATTGACTGAATATGACGTTTCATATTAGTCAATCAATTGTGACGACACATGGGAAAACCTGTCAAATTATTGTTACAGCAAAGAAATCAAACCAAATCCGTATTCGACTTTGTATTTTTCAAATGCGCGATTGCACTGTGCAGCACAATAGTGTCTATCTACCTTAATTAAATTAGCATTAACAATAACAATTCATTCATTTTCAAATTTGTAAATATTCTGTATCTGCTGTTGACGTACTATGTGTCGTATGGTGTGACAAAATAAGGGCAAAGTATTGCTTAGTTCTGTAAATTAAGCAATAACTGTACATTATTTGAATACCCGAGGGCGTCAATCGTAGATTTGACGGTCAAAATGCAGTTTACAGGCGACGCGTAGCGGAGCCTGTAAACGGATATTTTGACCGTCAAATCAAGATTGACGCCCTCGGGTAATCAAATAATGTACTGTTATTGCGATTGTAATGCAAATAAACACCATTAATCGATTTCATGTTCTATTTTTAACTTGTGTATTGGTAACCATACAAGGAACCAGACTAAACCTACAATGTCCCAGGTGTGTAGATGGTGGAATTGACGGTCAGTTCTGACCAATCAAAACTTTCGTTATATAAATGTTGCATTACAATTTATTATTGATTGTTAGTTATATCTTTCTTTTTTTTTTCTTTAACAGTATCCAAAGACATATTAACAAATGTCTATAACAAAAGATACAAGGTCTTATTTTAAAACGAACGGAAAGAGAAACAGACTAACGAACAAACGGTTCAAAACTCTAAAACTTTTTGGGTGCGGGATAATAGGGTCTGTAAGTCTCGTCATGTGACACCGAGAACTCACGATAAAATTGAAATTTGAAAATGTTTCCCGCTAAAATATGACGTTGCAGGATTATGACGTTCAATGTTTTTGCTTAAAACGTCACGTGGTTTTGTTAAAAATGCAACTTCCGGGTACAAATCATGTCCCCGGAAGTTTGAAAATTAAACGAGACTTACAGACCCTATAAATGCTGATTTGAAATTACAAGTGATAAGACAATATAAAAAATATTAAAATGCATAAAACAGCTAGCTAATTGTAGTTTACAGCAAGATAAAAACGGGTAATTACAAAATTATTGAACAGAATTATCATGAGCCGAAATTTAAAGGAAAAAGACGATGAAGGTTAAAAAGTATACGAAAAACTTTAAACCGCAATAATGCGGACTTGAAACAGATAGTTCAATATTAAATCCCAAAGTAACACTCAGATAATTTGGTTATATGATGAGTTAAATGAAATGCAGTCTAAACCAGTTTTATGGCGTGTCACCTCCACTTTCCATTTCGGTAGTTCTCGGTTCTAAAAGATGCATATGCCCATACAAATTTAAGCAAAATTAGAAAACATGCCCGCTTTTTCTTAAATCAACATGATTATATGTGGTACATGCATGAATGATTTCTGATACTGAAAGTGATTTTATTCACAGCGCTTTTATCTTCTATACAGTAATTGTTGTTTGAACACTTACTCTGTGTTATTTTTTTTTGAATAATTTTACATCAGATAGCAATCTACTTACCGCGTGTAATTTTTTTTAATTTTGTATGTATGGTAGAATTAGATTAAGTGGTTTCCTTATTCAAGTCATTACCTCGGCAGATGCTCTTAGCCTTTACTTAATGTATATTTAATTGGTTCAACGTGTTATTTAGTAATGTTTTCATTTCTTTTATCATACCAGTTGCACAGTTATCTGGTTCGTCCTCCCAATCTTCACAATTCTTTTCTCCATCACATTTGTATGGCAAATAAAAACACTTAGTCACCTCTTCATCACAGGGAATATATCCTTTTCCATAATGCTTGCATGCGCCATTTGCAAAATCTGAAAGCATGTAAAAGGTGCTTTCAATAGCCTGTATCATTCATTTGGACCTTGGCTGAAATGGACAGTTTCAGAGACGTAATGATTTCTCCTATGGGTCCAATGTTTAACTATGTTACCCACTGGTAGTCATCTTGGATTGGATGCAAACCTTCCACCACAAATTTGAAGGGACTTTGTGATCAAGTTTGGTTCCAATTTGACTAGTGGCCTCTTAGACTTAATTCTTCTAAAATGTTTCGATAAGGTCGAATAATGTTTCACACCGACACTTTGGAGAATAACACAGGACCACTGTGCCTTAGTTTCGTTCTAATCTGACAAGTAATTTCTCTGAAGATCTTTGAATATTTATTGGTCAATCGGTCATCGTATATTGAGTACATATCTGCTGGTAACTTTATTTGATGGATGCAAATAGGAAACACATGGACTGTTTGCTTCTAAATGAATTGTAAGTTGATATGTCTTTCCATAGAGCCCAATGGTAAAATATGTTTCCTACTCACGGCCATCTTGTATGAGGTAAATGTACATATGTACTTATCTTTAACATGTTTAAGGAGGGACTAGTAGAATCTGAGACGATTTTCGGATAGATTTTCCATGCTCTCAACTATTAAAAATCATTTCATACACATAGGATATATTATGAGTGAAAGAACTGACCGATACCTTTTCTGGAAGGAGTCATTGAAGGACATTTGTAACTATGTTTGGTTTCAATTAGGCAAGTAGTTTCGACAAGGTCTTTGAATTTGTTTTCCTTATCGTCCAATGTTAAATTGTGTTTCCCCGCTGGACGAGTTGCGGACCTGTCATATACCTTTTAATGGGACCATCTAAACATGCTAAAGATGATTAAAGCTAAGTTTGGTTTTAATAAGACACGTAGTTTTCTAAAACCTGACCAGTGAATGTGTTTTCCGTGGAATGTAATGTTAAAACTACGTTCACTGTCTAGGGGAGTATTTTACGAAGTACTGACCTGTAGGATATGTTTTGAAGAGGTTCATGTAAAGTCCATTGTGGCTAATTTTGGTTCTTATTTGACCATCGAGAAAATGTTCTAGGAATGTGTTCTCCATAGATCCAGTGGTAAAGTACTTTCCCCGTTGGTGGACATCTAGGTGTAGTCACAGATCTGCTGCATATCTTTTTGAAAGGGACCATGAAAGAGCCAATTTGACTTAGTTTAGTTTTAATTGTACTACATGTATATGTTTTTGAGAGGATCTTTGAATGTTTTTTTCATAAGGTAAAATGTTCAACTATTTTCATTGCTGACGGTCAACTTGGATGAGGTAAAAGAATATTTATGAACGATTGTAACTAAATTCAATTCCAATTGAACAAGTGTTTTCTAAATTTATTTTTGAATGTGTTTTACTTAGGGTCCAATACAGACACTGGTAGTCCTCTTGGATGAGGTACTTGCCATTCGATGAAATCGACATTTCCCAAATTTTTGCCAATAATTAGCTTTGCTCCTAAATTCCAGTCGGATTCTTGCATTCCAAATAGAATAGTGTTAGCGTCTGAGGAGTTTATGATTTTTGTGGGAGTTATCACTATCTGTGTCATAGTTTTGAATATTATGTGTTTTTCCAGCGTTTCGTAACTAGCTTCTTTCTTTCTTTTTTCTTCATAAACTTTTTTTACATTGTCCCTATACTTTGACTTTTGTACTTACCGGATCATTCTTTCCTGTGGTAATTTACGTTAGATAATGGTATATTTTCGCTTAAATGTTGCGTTCTCTTTCCAAACCAATTATGCAACGTACAAAATCGAAAGCCTATTCTATTTGGAACCTTGCAGTATCTAAATTTTGGTAAATTTTGGTACATTTTATTGAAACTAAGGAGTATCTACCACATGCAAAGCTTACTTCTTGGCTGATTTTTGACTTTACATTTAGATCATATTGGTTATTTCTTCTCTATCAGTTTATGAACATCTTTGAATTAATGGACTTCCAAACGTTTAGATTTTATCTGCACTGGAAAGACATAAGCTGTCGAAATGCACATATGCAGAATGGATAAATTCACAGTAACTTCCGTATTTAGTTATGTTTACCACTGGGTCGATGCCTCTGTTGGTGGACTGTTAGCCCCCGAGGTTAACCAGCCCAATAGTCAATACTTCGGTGCTGACCCGAAAGCCGATTCTATATGGAGCCTTGAAGTATCTAATTTTGGGGACATTTTGTTGAAATTAAGAAGTACATGTATTTCCCTTATGCAAAACTCTGTTTTTAGCTGATTTTGGTATTACATGTAGATCTTATTGGTTATTTGTTCTCTATCGGCTTATAAACATCTTTGAGTTCATGGACTTCCAAACCTTTAGATTTTATCTTCGCTGAAGAGACATAAGTTGTCGAAATGCGCATATTCGGAAGATAAATTCACAGTAACTTCGGTATTTAGTTACTTGTTACCACTTGGTCGATGCTTCTGCAGGTGAACTGTTGGTCCCGGAGGGTATTCACATCCCAGTAGTCAGTGATTCGGTGCTGACCGAAGTCCAATTCTATTTGGAACCTTGCAATATCTAAATTTTGGAAAATTTTGTTGAAAATAAGGAGGGCATGTATCTCCCACATAGAAAGCTCTGTCCTTTGCTGTTTTTAGTTTAAGATCATATAAGTTATTTTTATCTATAAATTTATGAATATCTTTGAATTAATTTAATTCTAAACGTTTAGAAATCATTTGCACTGAAGAGACATAAGTTGTAAAAATACGCATATGCAGAAGATAAATTCACATTAACTTCGGTATTAGTTTTTTGTTACCAACTGGTCGATGCCTGTGCTGGTGGACTGTTAGTCCCGAAGGTAATCACCAGCCCAGTAGTCAGTACTTCGGTGCTGACCCGAGAGCCGATTTTCTTTGGCACCTTGCAATGTCTAAATTTTAGTAAACTTTGTTGAAACTAAGGAGTCTCTCCCTCATGCAAAGCTCTGTCCTTAGCTGATTTTGGCTTTACATTTAGATCATATTGGTTATTTGTTTTCCATCAGTGTATGAACATCTTTGAATTAATGGACTTCCAAAACGTTTAAATTTTATCTGCACTGGAGAGACATAAGTTGTCGAAATGTGCATATGCAGAAAATAAATTCACAGTAACTTCCGTGTTTAGTTATTTGACCACTGGGTAGATGCCTCTGCTGGTGGACTGTTAGTCCCCGAGGTTAACCAGCCCAGTAGTAAGTACTTCGGTGCTGACCCGAAAGCCTATTTTATTTGGAATTTTACAATATCTAAATTTGGGTAAATTTTGTTGAGAGTAAGGAGTATCTCCTTCATGCAAAGCTCTGTCCTTAGCTAATTTTGGCTTTACGTTTAGATCATATTGGTTATTTGTTTTTATAATTTTTTGAACATCTTTGAATTAATGGACTTCCAAACGTTTACATTTTATCTACATTGAAGAGATATACATGTAGGTTGGCGAAATGTTTGTTTGCAGAAGATAAATTAACAGTAACTTCGGTACTTAGTTACTTGCTACCAATTGGTCGATGCCTGTGCTGGTGGACTGTTAGTCCCGGAGGGTATTGACAGACCTGTAGTCAGTACTTCTGTGATGACCCGAAAGCCGATTCTATGTAGTACTTGCTATATCTAAATTTTGGTAAATTTTGTTGAAAATAAGGAGAACATGTACATGTATCTCGCTCGGGCAAAACTATGTCCTTAGCTGATTTTGGTTTTACATGTACATGTAAATCATATTGGTTATTTGTTCTCTATCAGTTTATAAACATCTTTGAGTAATGGACTTCCAAACGTTTAGATTTAATCTGCACTGAAGAGACATAAGTTGTCGCAAAGCGCATATACAGAAGAAAAATTCACAGTAACTTCGGTATTTAGTTACTTGTTACCACTTTTCGATGCCTCTGCTGGTGGATTATTAGTCCCCGAGGGTATTCACTAGCCCAGTAGTCAGTACTTCGGTGCAATTCTATCTGAACCTTGCATTATCTTAATTTTGGTAAATTTTGTTGAAAATAAGGAGGACATGTATCACCCGCATGCAAAGCTCTGTATTTGGCTGTTTTTAGTTTTACGTTTAGAACATATTGGTTATTTGTTCTCTATCAGTCAATGAACATCTTTGAATTCATGGACTTTCATACGTGTAGATTTTATCTGCACTGGAGAGACATAAGGTGTCGAAATGCGCGTATGCAGAAGATAAATTCACAGTAACTTCAGTTTTTAGTTATCTGTTTAGTCAAATAATTACATATCTTCCTGAATTGGAAGTTGCTACGAAATTTCCCTGGATTCTAAAATCTGTATGTCACCGAATTTCTTTGACAATACAGGACAGTCGGAAAAAAGCATACTAGGTTTGAATATTCAAGAAATAATTAACAGTAGCCATATATTTTGCAAAGGAATGTCACTTTATGGCGAATATTTTAACCCGAGCGACCAGCGGTTAAAATAGAAATATATAGTGCAAGTCTGTGGTAAAAATAATATAAACATATGGCTAATGTTAATTATATCGATTCTCAAAGGACACTAACAAAGTACACATGTATGGCATGCGAAAGTAACAAAAATGCGGTATACCTAGTATTTCGAACGAAAACTAGGGGTTTTCGTTCGAAATACTAGGTATACCGTATTTTTGTTACTATCGCGTGCCATACAAATGGTTAAAACGCAGTTTTACACCGTAAGCTTTTCTGTAACGCTGCAAAAACTGGTGTAAATCTATCTGAGTCGTAATCAAAAGCATAGTCATTTGATTATAACGTTGCCCATAAATATATACATGTATATTATTTTTACGACTGGTTTGGATACAAAGCGAATGAAGGACGTCATATTGGACTTAACGTTTAATTTTCTTTTCTACAAACAAGTCTAACGCAACGTTATGCGAAATTTTTCTCAACATTTAAAGGATGCCAATGAAATGAAATGAAACGATTTAAAGAACATTGAAACTTTTTCAAATGTAACCAAAGACCACAGCTGGTCACAACCTATGGCCGACAGTTATATGCACTGGCCAATTAGATCAAGTTAGGTAGGCAAGTTAAATTCAAAGGAATCAAAAGAAAAATTGTCAGATTAGTCAAATTTTGCGGGGTCCTTGCGTTATCTTGTTTCATTTATTGAATTTAGAGATAAACATATTGATATTTGAGCGCATGCAGATAGAATCATGGAGAAAATGTCGACAGAAGAACAGTAGATAGAATCATGGAGAAAATGTCGACAAAAGAACAGTTCAAAGTTCAACGGAGCGATAAGAGGCTTGACAGCTGCTCGAGAATCTCATAGTCTCCAATTGTTTCCTTCTCTTTTTTGTATGTGTGATAGTAATAAAATTTGTCCGTAGTTCTGGAAAAATTTGGATAAGTCTACGGAGGTTGATGTTAGCTAAAACAATGATTTTACCCTTAGGTCATAACAAAATGGGTTTTCTTCTTTTTTCCATCGCAGTTCTAGTCCAGATAGAATTTTCCTGAAATTAAAGGCGGAAATATGCACATAGGGCCACATGGAAAAACAAACGGGTTATATAGGTTGCCGCCCTCACGTGTTTATGTCGGTTCTGATAAGTTTTGTTTTATTTCACAATTTCAGAGAAAATCAATGTATCAAGTCGTCACTACACGTCCGTTCTATTCAACGGGTATTTCTAGAAAAAGGTTCTTCCCGTTTTTATCGTTAATTTGGCAAATACCCCATGGAGAGTCAGTCGAGTCTTTCTTGCAGGTAGGGATTTTCAAATTCGAGCAGAACTTTTATACATTTATCTCATTTTTCAATTTAGGAAGTGTTAGTGTTGTGTGTTATGAAGGGCAACGTCATGTACATTTGCTATTTCAAAATTATTGTCAATCCTGTAATTAGTTTCGTATCTTTTTAAAAACCAAAGCAAAAGTTTTATGATTTCTGTGACCTATGACCTTAGTTACTTCAAATTTAAGCAAATAAATTTGAAAGTAGCATATCTAAGTCTACATCCCACCGTTTTTTTAAAGAGAAAGCCATCCATGTTTGACTTTTTAACATGTTAATTTTTCCACTCACAAGAATAACATTAACTACATATGTATTAATATACATATTTCTGGTTTAAAATGTTCAGGAACGCCAAATAACATACTCGCAGAATAGTTTATACATTGATTTTTCATCTTAAATTATTGTAATTTATAAATGATATACATTGTACAACAATACAGAAAATGAAGCACAGCAAGTGGTACCTCTAGTATGACACATTCCTATTTCATCTGAACCTCCTAGACAGTCCACTTTACCATCACACATCTTGCCTGCGTCAATGCAAACACCAGCTTGGGCATGACACTTGATTTTTCCTGCTCCACAATCTGTGTTATAAAATGTATGGAAAAAAAAATGTTCACAAATGCAAAGTATATGTAACATGAGTTGTTAAGTATATTACCTATTTCAGAATTGGTTTGTTATTTGAATTTTTTATTTAACATGTTTTATAGACACTAACATGTTGTAGTACAATCGTCTTGAATTTCACATGATTTGAAATGTGGAAAATATAGAATCTATCCTTTAAAGTCGTTGTGTATCAAAGTGGTTAAACTTTAAAAGTTCGAGCTTAAGCGAGAACTTTTATTATTTACCCCTGAGACAGTAGAACTATGATAATCAACGACTTGTAAAAGACAGATTTTATTTCTCTAATTCTGAAACTAACGCGATTTTACGATTTTTAGTTTCTACCTCGTCGTGGACATCTAAAATCAATACTATGAGATCATTGAAAATAAAATTTACATTGTATAGAAATCAGCAAAAACAAAGATTTCATAGGTGATTCAAGACCAAATAAGAACGTATGTTTCAAGAAAATACTTGTGTCATTGATTCAGACACAAATTAGTGAATCTAAGGTATATTTTACTATTTGCAAATAAGTTCGCGACCTTTTCAATATCCATTAAAATCACAAGATCATTTTTGCACATGTTCGAGAACACTTTGATCTCCCATGGAATGAAATTGTCGAGAACAGCATAAGAATTAAAGACACTGAATAACTCAAATGAGTTGTTGTTGTGTGAAAGTTAACCTAGTCTGATTAATATAAATTTGTAGACGTATGTTCTCTATAATCTCATTTATGGTGTGCTTGCTCTTGAAAAAAAAATCTCATATGGATACATTATCATAATTTTAAATTTTCACATTATTCCTCAGTGCAGGTCAAATCGAAATACATGTATTTTGAAAACCATTATCAAAAATATTCATCAAAGCTGATAAAAACAATTCAGCTGCTTAATCTTAATGAACGGTTGCATGACTGTTGTATAATGCAGTATTTTTTATCAAACAGTTCCGTTTATGGCAGGAAAAAAATGCAATTGCAATGAGAGGTGCTGACCTGCAAATGGGTTTAATTTTGGAACTTGCAATACCAAAATTTAGAACATTTTGTTTTTATTTAAGGTGTATCGCCCTCTTGCATAGCTCTGTACTTAGTTTAATTACCTTAAATGTAAACTTGATATTGCATTTTACATTAACATTTGTATGTTATGGTTATTATCACATGTGGTACAGTCATGACAGCAGGAGAAGTGGCACACACTATTAGTATTATAATCTTTTCGGTATGATTATACAATATAAAATTTGGAGAAGTGATATTATTATATAGAGGACGGTGAAAGATTGAAATTTCTCAGTGAAAGAAAAGTGATAATTAACTGTGAAATTATTTTCCATAATTTCACTCTAGGAAGTGACGTCACAATAGACGTCGTCAACGTTGTTGTTAAGTAAACGTCTCGGCGGATTAACATGGAAAACGTAGTTCATGAAAAGATTTGTAAATTAAACCAATAATTATGAGAGAACTGATATATATAATAAAAACAATAACTAATCCTAGATTCTGATTATAGAAAATATGCAACTCATGATCGAAAAACACTGTGATTCACTCATGCGCTGCGCGCATTCGTGAATTACTGCGTTGTTCGATCATTCGTTGAATATTTTGCGATAATCAGAATCTCGGATTAGTTATAGTATAATGATACAATTAAATTAAGGGTTGCGTTGTGTTTAATAAACGAAGTTTGCGGAGACATGTTATCTGTTGCGTTTCTTTTTCTTCAGTTTTCCGTCGGACATTAGTGATCCAACATTGAACAATCTTCACAGGAAGATAGAGCTCCATCAGAAGGTCTTGGAATTTTAAATGGTAGCTTTGGAAATCAAAAGTGCTCAGAATTTGATGAAAATTTAAAGGAAGGGAGGCTTACATGTGTACAATTGGTTTTGAATCTCCAGGACTTAAGAATTGCGCCGTTTGCTATAGAAACGGAAAATAAGGCGGGAAATTTCAAAGCGTCAAGAAGTTGAAGATATTTGACTGGACGGTTACTTAGGATGTGCAGATCTCATCATTAAGTTTTTTTTCTGATATTGGAGTTCGTATGGGAGACTAAAAGCACATTTAATACTAGTTATATATTTAAATTTATGCAAGAACTAAGATAACAAAATACCGAAGTAGCTGATATCTTTAGAATTTTTTGAAGAACAATACTTACTCTTGTCACACATGACCCCTTCGTCATCTCTTAGACCACAATCGTGCCTATTGTCGCAAAACTTTGAATATTCTACACATGTTGATACGTAGAAGCATTTGTGCTGGTTAGCGCCGCATACTGGAAAGACGTTTAATAATGGTACATTAACATTTAAGACCATCTAGCACTGTCTTCATCGCGCTAATCAGCAAGATCGTAATCATTGCAAAATCAATAGATGCGACTTCCGATTAAGTTAATATTAATGGAATAAAATTAATACCGTTTACAATAGTAATAATGATTTTCTTTTTCACCTTTCGCATCAATTTTCACTTTTGAGACAATGATTTATGGTACAAGTATTATCGTAAGAGTTCACTTCCTTTATCTTCCTTTATTAACTAAAATTTTGCGAATTATGCTTTCTTTTACATTTACATTATATTCTTTTTGAAATGAAGAAAAACAAACAATAAACGATATTATTGCGATTATAGACCCGAACAAAAACTTCGCAGATACAAGAAACCAAGAGTGTTTTTTCTTCCTTTTAAGGGCAAAAATGCAGGAAAATATAATTTATGGGAAAGATACATTTGAATAATACTTAGATTAAATTCTGACTTAATTACTGAGCATTCAAGAAAAATAGCATAAGATCAAATAACTACATGTAGTATTTAATGCCTACCCATGCTGAAAGTACATTAAAGAACAGCTTGTTGGAATTAATTCGATTTTAATTTTTAAAAATAGTAATGGTGCATTACATGATCTAGCCCGCCACGTTTCACAAAATGTTTCAAAAAATTTCTAAGTTAAAAGAGGCATAACTCCAAAACTATGTGTACCGCTGATCCCAAAGTATACTTGTCCTGTGTTTTACATACCAACTTTGAAGCCAGTATGTTATTTCATTCACAAATCATGAGTACGAAACCCTAAATTCGCAAAATTTCTATGTTTCAAGGGGCATAACTCAAGAACCCTTAGGACCTCTGAACCCAAAATTGAACTTGACTTGAGTTTTGTGGTAAACAACTTACACACTAAGCTTGAGAGCCATGTGATATTTCATTCACAAGTTATCAGTCGGAAACCCAAAAATTCACAAAATTTCAAAGTTTCAAGGGGCATAACTCCAGAACCCCTTGGACTTCAGAACACAACATCAATCTTGACCGGAGTTTTGCGGTAAACAATTTACATAGCAAGTTTGAAGACATTTTGATATTTCATTCACAAGTTATCAGTTGGAAACCCTACAATTCGCAAAATTTCAAAGTTTCAAGGGGCATAACTCCAGAACCGCTTGGACCTCAGAACCGAAAATCGAACTTGACCTGAGTTTTGTAGTAAACAACTTACACATAAAGTTTGAAGACATTGTGTTATTTCATTCACAAGTTATCAGTTGGAAACCCTACAATTCGCAAAATTTCAAAGTTTCAAGAGGCATAACTCCAGAACCCCTTGGACCTCAGAACCGAAAATCGAACTTGACCTGAGTTTTGTTTTGAACCCAACACCAATCTTGATCGGAGTTTTGTGGTAAACAACTTACATACCAAGTTTGAAGACCTTGTGTTATTTCGTTCACAATTTATCAGTCAGAAACCTTCGGGGACGGACGGACGGACAGACGGACAGACACACGACTGAGGGTATCACATAATACATCGCCACTTCGTGTGGTGGGTATAAAAAATACGACCAGTTTAAATTCGGAGCGTGAAGAAATGTAAGCATTTCATTCCCCGAATAATATTTTTGTAACTTTATGGAAATAATGTTTAATTGCAGGGATATTTGAAATAAAAAATAACTATCTTATATCAAATACATGTATATAACAACTGAATCTAACACTTGTAATAATTTTTTCAACTACCTTATAATTATAATGTCACATACCACATGTTCCCTGCTGACAGTCATCTTGGATGAGGTATGAGCATAAAAATTACTATCTATTAAGGGGATGCCAAAGGGTTATTTTGACCAAATCTGGTCAACAGTTCCAGAAAAGAGACTTCTAAATACAATCCTATTAGAACCTAGGCTAAATTATGCAACTATGTTCCCCTCGAGCGGTCATTTTAGATTAACTATTATCATTATAATAACAAACTTTGAGCGGGGACCACCCAAGGACAACTAAGTTTAAATTTCATCAGAATTGTTCAAGCAGTTTTTTGAATGCATCAAATCAAAACTCAGCTTTTTCGCAATTCAAACTTGACCTTTTTCTTGATTAGTCAAGCATATAAAAATCGTGAAAATTCCACCAAATGGGCAATAACTTCTATATAGATCAATCGATACTGCCATTTTGTTATTAAACTGCTTTCATTTTGAATATATTTGATAAAAGTAACAAAAATATTAAAAAACAAATACGGTAATGAGCGATAACTCCAATATCATTAAGGACTCTCTTAAAAATTGCAGGGTAGGTAGATATTATCATGCTGATTATTTCTATTCAGTCAGATTTTGTTTTATATCTGTAACAGTTTTCAAGTTATTTGCAAAACAAAACAGCAAATCATTCCTATGCTCTTTCATTTCTGTTGTAATAGTGGACATGTCGTTTAAGGACTTAAGGAATTAAAATTACGAAATTGAAAGTGGATTACTTGTCATTATTAAGTCCAAGTTTTATTAGTATCGCCGACGCAGATGACACCGACGCCGGACGTAAACTGTTGGCTATTCAAATCTACTTCTCATGGCCTTGAGCAAAAAAGACTGTTCCTGGTATTGTGCACCAATTAGGTCACAATAATCCATGGGTGGTCCCTTTCAAAGTTAGTGATTTTTTTGTACCTCATCCAAGATGGCTGCCAGAGCTTATCATACATTATAGCTTATCAAAGGACCCCATTGGAAATGCATTCATAGATCTTCTGCTCTAAGACTTCTGAACCAAATGAACCTCACTTAGTCACAATAGTCTTTAGCCGGACCCCTTCATAATTCGTGATTTGTATTTTGGTACCTCAAAATAGATGATAACTAGCAGGAAAAAAGTTTAACATAGGACCTTAACGGAAAAATGCTCAAAGATTGTCTCCTCTGAATACAAAGCAAGTTGAAATCAAAGTTAGTCACAGTAGTTCTTGTGTTGTCCCCTTAAATGTTGGTAATTTTTATGTTCGTAACCAATCCAAGATGGCCGATCAGCGGGGAACATGTTTTAATACAGGACCCAACTGGAAATAAATTGAAAGATCTTCTTCAGTGACAAATAAAACCCATCTTTACCGAAATAGTCTGGAATGTCCCCTTCAAATTTTTGATTTTTATGTTGGTACTTAATCAAAGTATGCCACAAGTGGAGAACATTGGACCTTATAGAAATGCATTTAAAGATTTTCTCTCAAGAGACTGCTCAGCCAAATGGAACAAAATAGGTTACAACAGTCCTTTGGAAGTCCCCTTTCGAAAGTTAATTTATTTTGTTCGTACCATATCGAAGATGCCACCTAGCAAGGAACGTAAAATTTACATAAGGTCAAGCGGAAAATGCATTTAAGGATCTTCTTTTCTGCCTCTTTTTTTTTGCTATGCATCTTGAAAATTATTATCCGATAATATATTTGCACATTTGGAAAGTACGTATAAAAAAATGTAATACCCAACTCTTCAGTGTAGCTCAAAACTGTTTTAAGTCTTTAAATTTACCTTTCGAGTTGCAGTCATAAAAATCATCCCGAAGCTCACACTTTGGGCTCCCTGAACATATGGCACTTGCAATTACGCATGTCGTGCGATCCCAACATTTATAACTAGATTTGTAACACGGTGCATCTAAAAATTAAAAACAAAAAACTCGATTAATTGATAATATAGAATATCAAGTCTAACTATGATTAGACACGGTCCATTTGATTTTCATGGGGGGGGGGGGGTTAATAAAAACATTTTGTAGACCTGATTATTGCCCCAAAAAATTATCTGATCAGCATCTTTGTTGAAAAAAATCATCTGACCCTGATTCTGTCCATAAGAAAATAAGCCTGGCTCAACAAAATTTCCTAGCATATTGTGTATGGAAAAAAATAATCTGACCCGTGAAGTGGGAAAAAAATTCCCAGATCGGGTAAAAATCCCACCACCACCACACACCAACTGAAAATCAAATGGTCCGTGCCTTACTTAAAATCTGTCTAAACTCAATCTGCCGTTACAGGTATTGTGTCAAAGTACACATGTTAGTGTTTATCTGTAATTTGCGTTGTTTATTTGTAATTTGTATGATTTTTCTTTTATCTACATTGCCTGAAAATGTCTTCATAAACCAAGTATTACTACGAGTGTTCGTCTGAAATTTGTATAAATATATTTTTCTATCTACATTGCTTCAAATGTCTTTATTGAACGAGGTGATGTTTGTATTTCCAAAACATTCTTGTCATAATTTTCAAAATTTGATGAATCCTATCAAATTACACTATTAAGTAATCTGATAACCCAGGGAGAAATAAGTGTCTAATCATAAACTAATCTTTATACATGTAACATCAATATTAGCAAATAACTTGAAAATATTAAAACTATATGTGTTTACTACGCAAAACAAGCTTTATATTGCAAAATTTCTTGAATTGCTTCATTCAATCAACTATGGTCGTTTTCTTTTCTTTTACGTTATACATTCACAAAAATTTGGTACGCAATAATTTGTTAAGTTTATTTTTCTCTAATTATAAGATTTTGTGAAATATATGAACCAACAATTGTCAGAACATTAGTTAAATATCTAAGTACGGAAACCCATATAGAACCTATCAATCAAAGTATTTTTGAATTCATAAATTTTGTAATAACGGATTTACTTCGTTATACCAAATTGTTGATTCAATCTAACAGAATTTTGAATTTTTAATACCAAACTCTTGAATTCGTTTAAACAATTTTTAGAATTTGTTAGAACGAATTCAATCCCTTACAACAAATTTCTGGATTCGTTATAACACATTGCCGAATTGGTTATAACAGATTTAAGAATTTGTTATATCAAATTCAATTCACTATAACAAGTTCGAAAATTATTGTTTTAATTTTTTTATCTGCACTGAAGAGGCTCAAGTTGTCGAAATGGTCATATGCAGAGACCAAATTCACTGTAACTTCGGCATTTGTTTTTTATTATCACTGGGCATATGCCTTTGGTGGTTTACTATTAAGTCCCCGGGGGTATTCATCAACCCAGTAGCCAATGCTTCGTTCTTGTTTGCTCGAAAACTGATTGATCTGCAAACTTTCAATGTCTAAGTTAAGAAAATCTTTAAAACTACCCCTTTGCATACAGCTGTCCTTAAATGATTTTGGTGGCTTGTCCTTTAGATCAGGTTTTACACATATTTCGATTCGCGGATTTCCATTGTTTTTTTATTTGATCAGCACAGATGAGAAATTAGTTGCCGAATTGGCCATAAGCACAAACCCAAATCTGTAACTGTGGTATTTGTTATTTGTTATTACAAAACAGGAATTCGATATAACGAATCATAGAATTGGTTATAACGGATTGTTACACTATCTCACACCAAAATCACAAAAAATAAACAATTAAAAGAAAATTCGGAAACCCAAATAGGACCTATCCTTGAATTCGGTTTTAAAAATTGGTTATAACAGATTGTTACACTATCTCATACCAAAATCACAAAAAAATAAACAAAAGAAAATTCGGAAACCCAAATAGGACCTATCCTTGAATTCGGTTTTACGATTTCAACAATTTGCTGTACGGATTCAATTCGTTATAACAATTTCAACAATCTATATATAATAACGAATTCAAGAATTCAAAAATAGGTCCTATATGGGCTTCCGTAAGATACAGCTTTTTTAGTTCGATTTATTTAGTTCTCTTGCCCCTTAAAAACACCTGATGGTCCGACTACACTATATATTTTCCATAGGCCGCCATTTTAATGATTCTTAAATCTTCTGTGTAACGTGAATTTCACGTCATGAGGCATTATGATTTACCCAAAGTAGCAAGTCTGCGCAATAATAAATTCAATCGATGACCAAACTTCACAGACCAAAAGGAAAATTCTGTTGCTTTGTTGAAATAAGCACAAATTTTGACTTTGCCAGTATCTGATTGGATATTTAATAGTGTATAATCTTAACTCAGTATTGATGGATATTAATAGCCCCTTCCCCGGTTAAAAGGAACCTTGTATCTCGCGTTTTTAACTGGCTTCGCGTTGAAAACCCTTTAAGTGCATGAAATCAGCACATATATAATACCGCATATTCGATTGGCATTGAATGTTTTGCGACCTTAAATTTTATTGCTTTACAACTTCAATAGTTTATAAAGCAAAACCAGAATCAGTAAAGGAACAAAAACTCTTCAAGAGCAAATTATTTCTTAAATTTTATGTATTGTAGCTTGTGAAACAATTACGTAATATTTAGTTGTTTTTGGCCATTAACGGCAAAAGATTAACATATTTTGTTTAAATCTCGGTTGAGATTATGTTTTTTTTTAATTGTTGTGTTCTATGTCAAAAATAAATATCAACACCGTTCAAAAATACCTGAGCGTACTTGGTATGTTGAGCTATAAACCACACGTGCTAGTGGAACTAGGAAAACCAGATACAATGGAATAAAAATCTGAAATCAAACAGAAGCAAAGAAATTATATTCTTCCGTAAATGGTGGTTTACAGTGGGAGATGACTGATGTGAGATCGATGCACGCGACCTCATCTCACACCGGTAAATGACCAACCAGACGTGTTGATTTTTGTGATACAACAATCGTAACCATGACTTAACGTCATAAAACACCTGACGTCACAATGTAAAGAATGCTCAAATGGCGACAACGTTGTTCAAACAGTAAAGGTTACCAGACGTTTCTTTTCGCTTTTTACGGAAGAAATAGGATCTTGCATAAGATCAAAATTAAAGATCGGGATATCTTTTACTCGTGTAAGAAATTCTGCGTCTTTTCCTCTCGTTTCGCTACGCTCCACTCGAGAAAAGACGAAATTTCTTACACTTGTGAAAGATATCCCGATCTTTAATCTGACCTTATGCAAGATCCTATTAACCTATCAAATTAACACAATTGATCGAATTCACATTAGCTTGAAAATAACAGTTGAATATTTTAAATATCTCCAGCGGGAATAATTAAATATGGATGACTACAGTAGGTTGCAGAAATAACTTCTCGCCAAGTTAACTTGAACCAGTCATAAAAACCTTAGTTGGCTTATGACCGTTTTAAAGTTAACATAGATCAGTCATAAAAAATTCATAAAACCAACTCTAAGTTAACTTTATAACTGTTTTTGAGCTCTGACTGCGCTCATCTGTTCTAGTCTTAGAGCCCTGACTGCTGCGACCTGTTCTGTGCAAAGAATATGAAATGCACTGACCTGCTCTCGTCGCAGATCCCTGATTTGATTGACCAGTTCTAGTAAAAGATCCCTGACCGCTCTTACCTATCATAGGATCCTTGCTGCTCTAACCTGTCATAGAGTCATAACTGCTTTCATGTCATTAAATTAAGAGTATTTACAGCGCCTGCATTGTTTTAGGGCACTACAACTGGTCAGAGCAGTCCGGATTTTATGACAACGTATAGCGTCTAGAGCTCTATAACTGGTCAGAGCACATCAAGACCCCATGGCAGCTCAGATCAACCAGGATTCTATGACATGTTAGACCAATTAGGGTTCTATGACTAGTTAGAGCAGTCAGGGCTCTATGACTGCATGGTCAGAGGAGTCTGGATTCTATGACTGCTTCAAAAATACAAAAAATACCGAAGTTGCATACAACAGTAAAATTTCGTTATGCTGTACACGTGTTTCAAGGAGTAACCTCTCATCAGCAGCATTAAAATCAAATAATATGGAAAGCCATAATCCAAAAGTAGTCCAAAAAGAAGTACTCATTTCCAAAATATCGAAATAGGAAGCCAAATCCAGTACCAAGGACATCTACCGAGTGCAATACAAGGAATGAAGCCTCAGTATGTTTAAAGGGTTAGAATTTTGATAAAAACAGTAAATTTCTATAATACGCAAGGTAAAATTTTCATGTCAGACAAGTCTGACTATCGGGCTTGTGAATACTTTATGTTAACTAAGGACTGTTCCCATGATTGCTCCTAGACTTTGACGAGAAAATATGTCTGCACGCTATTGCATGTATAATGAACTCTGTTTCTCTATGATATAATATTTTCCTGATACATAGAGTAGTAAAGTACTATTCTTTGACTTAAATACTCTCTATATTATCTCCAAATACAAAAATCCGGACTTTGTTAGGTACTATCTACGTTTCACCGGTGTTACGCTGCTCCAAAATATACAGTTTGTCTGTTTAGTTCTAGGGTCAATATTTTGTGTATTTTATTCATTTTTATTGTCTGTTACAATACCTTAGGAACTATAGTGGACGCAGGCTGCTCACAGCCCCTATGTCCACATCTTCTTCATTGTCATGGCGCTTCTCTGCGCAACTTCCGGATCTATTGCTTATCAGGAGATCTTTCTCATACTCATATTTTACATCCTGATTTTCCCAGTATTTGTCCAGAGCAGATTCAAACTGAACTATATTTTTGGCATAAATACATGGTAGGACCAATTAATAGAACAACGCTTTTGTTGTTGTAATTCATCTTGAAGTCGCCATGATGCCTATAAAAATGGGCTATACTTATAGGTAAACTATTAGTACCCGTGAGTATAGCAAACCTAGAAGCCCAATTTCTGTAGCCTAAAGGCCGATTATTTCAATAACTCAAACATACAAGACATTTGCTTTTGAAGAGATTTGTCCTGAACTTCGTCGGATGTATATATGAAAAGAACAGTTGTTTCGAAAACATTTGGTTTGAAGGTTTCAAAACGTTTTTGATTAGAAGGTATGACTACTTAATATGACTCTTTCAGAAAAGTAAAATTTTACTTACCATATTTCAGATTCACCTAACTGTACAAAGCGAGTAGTTGGATAAATGATCAGATGTCTTGAATTCAAATTGAATATATTATATTAACAAACTGAACTGCCAAGGGTGGGCGAAGCTTACATATAACGGTTTCCTGCCATTAAAATATTGATGCAAATATAGTTATACAGTTTAACATAATCTCAAACAAATGCTGACAAAATAAAGAATTATTTGCGATTAATATATTTATTTATGGTGTTTAACTTGTCTCCTTTTTATCACACCTTTTTAAATATAACACATACTATCGGCCAAGTGCGAATCGACGAGATCATTATTATAGTCAAGTAATATTTGAGATTGTTGAAAAAATCTTTATTTCTGTAATAAACATTATTTGTTTTATTACAGAAATAATTTTTTATCGGGATCGCATCTATTGTTGAGACTATAATAATGATCTCATCGATTTGCACTTGGCCGATAGGGACACATGTTAATTAAGTGATTTTTTATATTTTTCAAAATATTCGTCACACTTCTTTTTTATTTTGAAATCATATACAATAAAAACGAGCAAGCAAGACATAAGATTTACCCAAATTTACTTTAATACTACCATAATATACCCGGAATTAACATTTACGTTTGGACTTATTGAGTAAAAAGTTTGTTTGAAACGTCATTTCTTTTATTTCCAACTCAAACTTTGAGTGCTGCTTATTTTATATTTGTGAGTTTTATAAATGTAACGAGACTTGCAGACTCTGTTGACAGGGTTGGACCAGGTCTCTATGCAGAAAAATGTTTTTTAAAAGAACTCACCATGAGTATTTCGAAACCCAATCTCCTACCCAAGCATACATATCCTCATACTTCTTATTCATGATTCAAACTTTTGACGTATTTTTGATATCATCTACTTTGACTAAATGATTATTTGTTTTTGATGTCCGGCAGGCAATACTGTACCACAATGACTTGCTCCGGGCCTTACAAAAAATATTTGTTTACTCTCGAATATGAATTTCAGAGTTATTTCTCCGAGATTCAATTTTGAGAGTCAGTAGATATTTCATTTTTCTTAGGCTTGGAGCAAGTTTCCTTGATTTTAGTTACATGCAGGACAGAACGATCAGTTGATAATTAAAGGTATGGTTTTGCTTATTTTGATCAATGATAATGAAGCACATAAATGTGATTATATGGGAAATATATTCGCACATAAAAAGTAGAGTAAAATCGATAAAGGATTGCAAATTTGACAATGCAATCGGGTTCTTTTTAAATGTTATCTTCATCGTTCACCCTGAGGGCAGCAATGTTCTTATATGTACGTACGCATTCGTTGGGCGTTCAAATGATACAAATAACTAAATACCGAAGTTACAGTGAATTTAATTTCTGCATGTGCGCATTTCGACAGCTTATGTCTTTTCAGTGCAGAAAATATCGAAACGTTTTGAAGAACATCTACTCAAAGATGTGTAAAAAATGATAAAGAAAAAAAACAATATGATCTAAATCTAAAGCCAAAATCAGCTAAGGACAGAGCTTTGCATGAGGGAGATACTCCTTAGTTTTAAACAAAATTTACAAAAAATAAGATATTGTAAAGTTCTAAATAGAATCGGCTTTCGGGTCGTTCTGCTGAAGCGAAATATCCAGGTAAATCCAGCAATTTGATTGTTTACCTTGGCAGGGTATATGAGACCGTATCCCCATGATAGCAAAATTACAATTTCTATCGTTTTTATTGGGTTCGTGCTGTTCATCTTTGTATGTGTGTGTGTCTTAATTTTTTCCTTTTCTGTGCCGCACTCACGTTATGCCTTTGTTTTTTCTTTTGTTTTTGTTTTTTTTCCGATGCTGCAATTGCTGTTGGGTTATTCGTCTTTGACTGACGGTTTGATTCTCACTTACTTTATTAAATAAAAATAGACAAGTGGACTGATAATTTCGATCTTAAAATTCCCATAACAAATGGCCTTTTTAGGAAGAAATCAGCCTAAACACGGTCACTAATTACATTGTACTTTCTGAAAACTTAATAAGCTAGCGTTATACCTGTTTTTATTTTTATGAAGCGTTACATTTAACAGGAAAATAAATATCATTGTGCATATAAATTTTATTTTCTCTCTATTTCCATTTTAATGTACACTGATATGATTTTGAAAAATAAATAAACTTCATTAACCATGATGACGTGTGTAAGTTTATTTTAATTAAGCCCAAGAAGTGTTAATTTATAATTTTTATCTAAGACATGTTACTTTATGTTAGCATGCCGACCAGGTTCTTATCCGGTATTCTTTTTTAATTAAATATTTTCAAAAGGATTTGCTATGTATATTATACAAAAAATATTTAAACAATGAAAGGATATTGAGAAAATGCACCTGAGACAAAGTCTCTACAAATACATGTCAAAACCAAGCAATTGAACAACCTGAGACAAAGTGTCTACAAATACATGTCAAAACAAAGCAATTGAACAACCTGAGACAAAGTCTCTACAAAAACATGTCAAAACCAAGCGACTGAATAACTCTTTTATTATTGTTCTTTATCTTAAGACACCATGACGGCTTTTGCGATGGACTTGCTCATACGTAAGTTGAAGACCTTGCGCTTTTACTCGAATTTAAACACTGACTTAGAACTTTTGTTTTAAACTGAAATTCTTCAAATGTGAAATTTTTGTAAAATATTAGGAATTAGATGGCAAAAACGATTCTGAACGCTAACCTTTTAGAGAGGTCTTAATCCACCGCAGGATAACGTGTTTAGATAGTGAAATAAGATCGTTATAGTTAAAATTGGCTAGTTGGGCATCCTTTTTACAGTAGCGTATTAGTTACAGAAAAAAGTGTAAATTTTACAAATTAAAGTGTAAATTTTACAGAAAAAAGTGTAAATTTTACAAAAAAGTGTAAAAAAAATTAAAATAAAAATATATAAAAATGGCATTAATATGCTTCCGTATTCCGTACCTTTGGTAGGTTCAATTTATTCTAGTTTGTTTTTTTTTATTTCATGTAGAATCTAATAAAATATAAGAATTATGGCCTTTCGGGCTTGACAAATCATGTAGACAAATCTTTGTCTTTCATGGGAAGCTGATAAATTTTAATTTTTCATCTCCTTATTTCAGCTATCTGCAATATTTGCAGTTGCAGAATACTCAATTCATAGTAAGCAATAAACACTCTTACAAATGATGCCAGTAATTAAGAGGAATAATCAAAAGTTCACTTAGAACAGTTCTTAAAGCGGTCATAATCGGCAGCAATCATAGCTTTTAAAGAAGCCATAGTGTTAAGCAATCTGAATGACACAGAGTGACTGCTGATTCTTTGCAATTTTAAAATTTCAGAGTATTACACTTATATTGAGTGCCATTGAAAACGCAACACTTAATTTTTTTTATATTTTTACCTTTTCCACAAATCTAACTGTAAATTTACATTACATCATAAATATTTAAAAAAAAATTTTGATTAACCACGCTACACGAAATGCATTGCATGAAATGCACAAGGATGGTGCTTTGGTACGAATTTATGCATGGTTGGTTTCTTTATCGTTCACTACATAGCTTATCCACCAGAATCACACGGCCTGTTGAACTTAAGCAAATCAGAATATTTCGTTATAGTTTAAAAAGCCGATAAAACAAAAATATACAAAAAGAGCGATACTAAATTAAAAAGTTTTTTTTTATAAATAATTTTTAAACGTCTTATTTTTAGATTACAGTAAACGTAACCGTCAAGCTTATAATTCATTCCGTTTTTTTTTAAATCACACCCAAACATTCTAATAGCAGGGACTTGAACATAAATATAATATTTATGTTCTGTTAATATTGGTAATAAATTTGAGGACATATTAAATTACTTTAGTCTATCTTGTTTGTCAGTAAGTAATTAACCGATTTTGTTAAAACTATATTCAACTTGCTGAAAATTTAGTCACCATTTCGATTCATCTACATAATATTAACAAAATGTTATACTGTGTATGATAGGTTCTAGATACCGGACCATTTAGTGCGAATAGTGCGTCTATGGGAACGTTCAAGGTACAAAACTCTCATCCTTGTTGAGTAAATTAAATTTAGTAAAACCTTAATTGAAAAAAGAAGCACATAAACATAAAGCAACATATTTAAAAAGTGATACTATTCTTCTAACAGGAAATCATTGTTGAAGGCCTCATGGTGACTTCAAGATGAAGCACAACAATAAAAGCGTTGTTACATTGCTTTTTACCATGTATTTGTAGAGACTTTGTCTCATGTGCATTTACTCCATATCCCTTCATTGCTTATTTCTAACAGGAAATCATAAATTTCAAAACTTATTTTTCTTTTAGATAACTGTAAGAATTCAGCAAGGACTTTTGCAATTACTAAAATTGTTATTATTTCTCCGATGATGACAAATTATCTTGGTCGTTAATTATCACTGCCTCCAATCGATCTAAATCACAGCCAAATGCTATTACGAGAAAAAAGTTTTGAGAAACGTCCGAATATGATTTGAAAAATGGTAAGCAAAGCTCTTTTTAGGTACCTTGCTATGTTTGAAGCCGACGATTCCCTTCAAATGTTAAAAAAATATCTCATCAATTTAATGCCTAATAATCGTTAATGATTTCGTTAAAACGATAGTAGCGATACACTGTAGATGAAGAGAGAACAATTTCAATTTTTAAATTAATCAGAATCCTGTTCTGTTTCAATTGGGAACAAAGAAGATTATATCAAAACCAATTCCATTTTTTCAACACTCAGTAAGAAACGGTTACTGTATACTTTATCGTTATCAGCTATTCTCCACTTTTTCATGTTATGGCTGTTTTGGATATGATCTAATTGACAAGCTTCTTCCAGCAATGTCTCGTTATATAGAATAGCGGGTAATTTTCGTTAGGTTTTAATTTTCGCTTCATTCGCGAGAATTCTGGATGCGCGAAAATAAAAACTCGCGAAATTGAAGATTGTATATCTTTTAACGCGTTTTTCACTTAAGGGGGTTCGCTACTCCATTTGAAAATAAATAGGATTTCAAACAAACATGATTTTTTGTTAGAAAATTCAAAAAGAAGTAACTTTAGTGAAAAAAATTGATAGGTTGATGACCTCGTTTTTGAGATTTAAGTGATTGAAAATTTGGCGGGAAACTGAACTCCTCTGATTTTTCATAGGATTAACATTAACAAGGTTTGACCAAGAATGAATGTGACAGAATAAATAGAATTCAATAAAATTTTTACAGAATGCTCATAAAGATGTATAAAATGAAATTATGGAAAAAATAAGGGGGTCAATGGGCAAAAAATTATAATGCTTTTAAATGGATAAACCCCGAGGATTCCGAGAATCTGACAGAAAACCCAAAACATGAGGAGCGAACCTCCTTAAACAATTTTCCACGCGAAAGTTGATAAACATTAAGATTTTATACTACTTTTCGAAGAACCAATCGCGCAATTGGGGAACCGCGAACCCGCTATACGATAATCCTATGTATCTATGATAATTAATTTTTCATTAGTAAAAATGAACAGAATCTTACCTCCATTTTCCAAAGTTTGCCATTCAAAAGACTGTATAAATATAATAGTCATATATATAGTCATATAGTGAATATCTTAAGGCAAAAATTGTCGTGCAGAAACAGATGTACAAAAAATAATGCATCCAGATTGTATAATCTCAACGTTCTGTCTTCAATATCCACTTTTACATAACATAACGCTCGCGCGTTCAAAAAAGATGGTCTGTCCCTTTGATTTTTTTTTCTGTTTTTTATTAATATGAATTTTGTATTTTATGTTTTTCAGGTGCATCTCAACCAGTTCAATAGTTTTTAGTACGGAATTGTATGTTAAATTTGCTTAATTTATTTGCAAGACACTACATGTTTAGATGATATGAATGATACCAACCGGAAAATTCATACATTTATTATGTAACTTGGGTATTTATTGCATTCTAGTAGTATTTTTGTCTTTGGTATGCAAGTAAACGGACGAGATATACTGGTATGACCCCTAAAAGTTACTGGTGATTAAGAAATTTTCAAATGTTGATGAGCAGGGAGAGCATTATAAATTCCTTGTGAATTACATTCATTCTCCAATTTCATTAATCCTTTATCCAAATGCGCATATGCAGAACTTAATTCACATTTACTTCGGTATTTAGTTATTTAACACTGTGAATTAACATTTTATTAATATGGCTGAAGCATAGTATCAATGACTTTTCTGGAACCAGTTGAAAATTTTGTGTACCCTACATATAGCCTCTAACATTTTTTCCAGTTTATGACGCATATTTCTCACATCGAGATAGTTAAATTTCACATTTTTAAGTTCGAGGTTTACCGAAAATTTAACTATCGAGTTGTGACAAATTATCGTAATAAACCGGAAAAAAATGTTAGAGATTTTTTCTCTAATTCCCACTCAATTTATTTGGCGATCTCTCAGTCTCAAATATGCCGCCATTTTGTTGCTATCATCGTTGCTATGTGTATCATTGCGCCTTTCATAGTCAGGGGTGTTGAGTGTAATATTTTTTATATAAATGTCATATTATCAATAAATTGGGTCATCTTAGTCTTAAAAATGCAAAAATCATTTCGCTAGGCAATGACGCAGGTGTTAATTTCACCAACATCCGATTGCACTATTAGCTGACACGAGACATTTACATGATTGACCAATCAGCAAGTGAGATTAATTGCTAAAGATGTTGACAATTAAGTTCATCTAAAATCATTTGGGAAGTATCTATTTTGAATAACAATTAGAGAAACTAAGATTCAAAATGGTGATCTGAGGGTAATCTGATCGGCATATATTGTTAAAATTTATGCCGTATAATACCCCTAGAACAGGGAGTGAATAAGATTTCTATAATGAAAAACTTTTTTTCTATCATTTTGAAATCATTCATGTTAACAGTAACTTCGGTATTTTGTCATTAAAGAAATTTTTTAATTATTTTCTGACTTGATTTTTAATGAATGATTTGAAATGTTAACACAGTGGTTCTTTTTGTCTGTTTGAAAAGGAATCGGTCGTCAATATATTTTATACTTATTTTTGAAATGAAATTGATAAAAAAAGTCTTCAATAATTTGTGTGACATCACTTTGCTCTTGCTTTTAATCAGTAATCAATTTTCTGAAAAAGGTTACTAATGTTGCTTTTGAAAAAAAAAAACAGTACAGTGCTACCTGAACCGTGAGCGTCTCGGCTAAAAAGCATTTTTTAAAAGATATATAGTATCAACTATTCCAAATTAAATTCAAAAAGGTGCAATTAATGAGACAATTTAAAAACTACATATATTAACCAATATATTGAGATGATTTGTTGAAACTTAAGTGGTGAGTACCATGAAATGTTAGTCCCGCCCATGTTGTCAGTGTTGGTATGTTTTGAAGTTGTATTAAAGTCTATGTTTATTCCTATGAGATACGACCACTTTGTTAGTGTGTCGGAAGATAGTCTAAGAGATTAACTCAATATGGTAAGTTTAAATAAATAAGGCAAAATTTAGTTTGATGTCAGAGGTCTTCTCACCTGAAACAAGTACGATTTATCTTTCCTGTATCATCTTTAATGATTAGTAAAGGTGACAATCGAACAGGTGATCTACGTAATTTGTGTCAATTTACACAGACTATCATACAGCGAGTGGACTATCATAAAACAACACACCGGATAAATTATTTGGATTTGCCCGTAATAAAATTAACCGAATGGGTAAAACCGTATGCGAAACAATAATTCATCAAAGACCATGTTCGAATAATTTATTGAAATCTCCAAGTTTGATTTCCAATAAAAAGATCAATACAAAACAGCTAAATCTTTAAACTTCCAAATGATCGTAAACGAAAGCATGCATGATAATTTATACTACATGTTGTATATGACTGGAGGTTTTATACATCGGCAAACAAATACCGAAGCAAAAATGATGAAAGGGGAAATTCTAAAACCAAAATCGAAAATCACGGCACATCATATCCGACACGAATTAATACAACGACAAAACAAAGACAAAACAAATAAAGAAAAATGAACAAGAACGCCACAAAACTAAAGCACAAGTAGTGTGAACCACTACAAAAACTGGGGTATCAGCAGATGCCCCGGTAGGGTAAGAATGATCTGCTGATGGAAGTGAAACGTCCTGTTTTGTCACTATTGGTGCTTGTCAGTCAGGTGGTAAAATCTTGATCTGCAAAATATTTTTATCTTATGTCCTATAAAAGCTTGGAAATTGTCAAAGTTATTTAAATTTAATTTGACAAACTTTTTATAGTTTCGTTTTTTGTTTTTGATTTAAGAGTGCCATTCCATTTTATTTGGTTCTCCTGTTTTCACTAACATGGAAGGTACAAAGTTCGAAATATACAGTTCCAACAAAAGGTATGTAGAAAGGGTTTGGTATCTCGCAGAAATCTTTGGTTCAAGTCGTCTGTCTCTCATTTACATCGGAATTTAAGACTTTTTTTTGATAAAAGTTTTTTCATGAGAATTATTTAGCATTATTATAATAGCGAAATTTACAACTTCCGAAATGATGTGCTATAACGATTTCGGCGTCTCGATTGGGTAACTGTGAGATATCGTTATCCGTGATAAACATTATCTGGTAACGATGTTGTTATTCGAAACAAAGCAGGGATATCAAAAACAAGAGAACAAAGAACAGCATTTCGGCTTTTGGAATTAATTTACTGCATTATCTTTGAAAATAATAAGAGAAATGGTTTGAGAACTATAATTTTGTTTTTTAAATTGGATTCTCTAATTTCTGTCCTGTTTTCACGTTTCCTGAACAGTGGGAGAAATACGTTTTCCTCTGCAGAGAGAATGTTGTTTCAGCAAGTGATTGGATGAATTTACGTTTTCCCAATTTTACCATTGTCACGTCACGAAAAAGACGTCCGTGCCTGATGACATCTCGCTCAAAGAAAAAAAATTATTTCGGATCATCAGAAAAGGGGGCATGTTTTTGTCAAAAATCTTCTTGAAATCATTAGAAAAACAAAATCCAAAACCTTATCTCGTGACATCGTTAACGAGATTTCTTTACTCTCGGTGGTGTAGTGAGATTTTCTAATATTTTCAAAATTTGAAAATCTAACTATCTCTAGTTTAGAAATGTCGTTTCTCACTTGATACGATTGTGGATTCTATATTTACATGTACAACATACATCCCCATAGTCATTGCTTATGTACTAATGAGTTTGAAATGAAAATAGTCGATTCTATTACAGGTGTTGTACAACTGCAAGAAAATATTATGACCAGTCGAACAAAAAAAAAAGAGTATTTGTCAAAATATTTGTTATTAACTTTAGACAGACGAGAGCATTAAGTGTCAGAGTAACTTCAAGTAACCGGAATACGCGTTGTAGCGTCATCAGTCAAGCACATGTCATTAGACTCTTAATTTCAAGTATTTTAACATTAATTTAGAAATGCAGTTATCTTTTCTCGCGCATACATGGATTCTTAATTTCTGTTTCCCTTTATAGGAACACCATGTAATAACAATGATTATAAATGTTGGGGTTATAGAACATGCGTACCTGAGTCTATGGTATGTAAAGTGTCGGCACAGTGTCCACGCGGTGATGATAGATATGACTGCAACTTTTTATGTAAGTTTAATTTGCCATTAAGACAAGTTATGTTTTTTTTTCTTAAAAAAAGTGTTCACTACACATGGTAGGATCATGTAACCTTGCATATGCATGCATCTCTGATGGTAGATCAGCATCCAGACAAAATTAGGTCACTTTTAATTGACCAAGGTATATGCATACTAACATGTTGCAGCACAGATGTTTATAATTTTAATACAAAATGTACAACAATTTCATGATTGTTTTTGTTCTGCATAACTTCAGTAACTGTACATTGCAAATCCAACAACTTCGGCTTTTCAGTGCACATCAAACCAAAACAATAAAGCAAACACTATAAACAAGCTGCTGGAAACCGAAAAACAAAAAGTATCTAAATGAAAGCTAAACGTCATAAAAGGACATAACTTTGAGTGATTAATATGCACCACAGTTTTAAGTAATAGAATTTTAATAACAATCAGATATGCAAGTGTAAAATTATAACTTGGTTTTAGAGTTTTAGTCGATTAAAACTCTCGGTGATAACAATCATCGACCAAGTGGAATTGCATAACAAATTGCAAACGATATTGTTAATATGTTGTAAACTTTTAATTTTTAACACGTTTTATTTGATTCACAACAAAGAGAAATTAAATTCGAAATGTACGTAAAAGTCCTGTCCTTGATAAACTGGAGTTTTCTATGTATCGTGTGCGTGTTTGTCACATGTACATTCACCCCATATCCTTTCATTTTCCCGAATTCTTCAGAATTTAAACTTATTGCAATTTTGGTAATTTGTCATTTATTTCCGTACATACATTCAAAGTGGGAGGTTATCGGATTTCATTGTTTTTATTTATTTGAAAACATATCTAAGAAATTTGCGCAATTGTTAGAGGAAACTTGCCTTTTCACAATATAAGATATTTAAATGAAACTATTGCAAAAAACAGAATTTTGATGACTGCAGCCCCTTCGTTCCTCTTTCATCTGTTTCATACTAATAGGCTATGAAAATTTCACCCTTTTTGGACATGTCATCTATATTTCAGGATTTTGGTATTTTATCTCAGTCCTCATCTTACTATTTGTTCCGTGTTCTCGGTGTTCAACATCTTTAAGTAGGCAATATTTAGTGCCGTCACATTAACTTAAACTTGTTTTTCAATCCCATCATTTTGCAATTCTCTTTTCTTTGTTTTATATCTTTTCTTAATAAAATACTGTTTATACTAAGGTAGAACTTCTTCTAAACAGTTCACAAACCCATTTTTTTTAATTTCTTATAATCTATCTTAAAAGAAATGTTACAGCTCACTGGAATCGAGCACTGAAAGGCTGTCGTAATGTTTATATACATTTCAAATGGAGTATGAAATAAAATTTAAATTATTTTTTTGTTCAGTATATAAAAATAATATAAAATTTGCTCACATATAAGTCTTTGTTCTTCAACAGTTAATTGCATTCTCACCTCTCAACTGTTTCAGTCTGATTCTCTGCAAATGGCATTAATTTTCTCGTGAGAAAGAGGATGCTCTTGTCTGTCCAGTAAGACCCAACTTAATAGCCGGGTAGTTCTTGTTTCTTCAGATAATCTGTGATATACGTTGAATCATTTCCTCTTTATATTACTTTTTTATTTGATTTCAAGAGAGTAAACATTTTGTGGTCATTCAGCAAACAAATTAGAGTGGGGTTACTTTGAAAGTTTCTGACATGGGTTACTATAGTCGATATACACCTGTGTAACAAATATAAGGGGGAAATGAATGGTTCGAAAGTCTTGAAACAAGAAAAACAATCATGTATTCAAAATTTAATGACCGTTCAAGTATCATTTACTCAAAATCAATGCCTACCCATGTCTAAACTAGATAACCCATCTATTTCTCCTATATTTCTTTTATCGGTAATTCACCAAATGATAAACAGAAACCTAAAATAAATTGAAATAAACTGAAATTTCTATGTTCGCACAATTAATCTATTGTTTATTGCAATTATTTAAATACATTCTTCATTCAACGTCTTACCCGTACGGCGTATGAACACGACAAATAGTACAAAACATGACGTCAGCTTGGCAACCCGCACGTGACGCCTTTACAGTGACCTAATAATTTCGTGATAATGTCCAGTTCGGTTATACTGGGATTATCAGTGTCTCTACATCAAAGGACATTCATACAAATTACCGATAATCGAATTTACTGAGTAATATTGAATGTGTTATTGATAACAAACTACCGAAGTTACAGAGAGATTAGTTTCTGCACAAAGCTATATCAAAAACTAATGTCTCTCCAGTGCAGATCAAATCAACATATTTGAAAGACCTTTTGCCAAAAAATGGTTAATTCCGATTGAGTAAACCATATGACGTCCAGAAAGGAATGAACCTCATTGACGCAATGGTTACTTTAGTTTCATAGACCAAAATATTTTAGTTTCACAGACCAAAATATTGGTATAAAGTTCCGAATAAAATAAGTTAAAAGCTTATAATTTAAGCTGATACCTACATACTGGGTGGCCTGAAGTCCTTAAATATTAACAATTATCTAACATTACATGCGTTTTTCTATGAAATACGGCAGAAATACTACCTACTACAGAGTGTCTGATACAAAAAGTTGTATCAACACACTGTTCTGATAAAAGAACAGTGTAACTATGTCAACAAAAGCAATACGTCACGTCAAGGATAAAGTACCTTCTTGATTAATACTGAAAACAAAGTAACGTCAAATGAATAAAACTTTTTATAAACATTTATTTTCGTAGTATATTAGATAAACACATTATAAACAGAGATGTGATAATACGACATTCTTGCATCAGGTCTCGTCTGCTGAATGGTTGGCATCACTACTCGTTGCTAGCGCGACTCGAAGCAATACATTTCATTCAATCGACTTTACCTTATACAAGATGTTTTATCTGTGTACTATATATTTCCAGATTGTCCAAGAATGTACATGTGCCATTACCGGAATCAATGTTTATATTGGTCGAAGTTTTGTGACAAGGTAAACGATTGTTATCTAAGAGAGGATGAAAAAATCTGCGACGACAGTGAGTATTCTATTAATGATTGCTTAAAATTAGGGATGTCAAAAAGTATGAAAAATGCCACTCGAGTACTCGGATTCAATACTCGAGTGTACTCGAATACTCGGTGATCTTTTGAACAAAAATTACTAGATTTCAAGATTCTTATCATTCAATGATATATAACTGCAATATTGTTCATATGCCATAAAAGGAGCACCAATTACTGTTTGTGTACCATTATAGCCAATCAAAGGTTTGAATAAACATTTTTCAATTAAAGCGATATTTTAACAAGTTGTTTTTGTTAAGTAACACGCTTGCCTGATTAATTAAATTGTTTAAACCACATTTGACGCTTATATAAACATATGGGGACGACACGATTTAATCAAATAAATTTCACTAAAGAATAATTTTTTTTTTGTCACAAAGAGCACATTTTTCGGCTTTTTTATGACCAAATAGCCGATTTATTCAAAAACACTTCTATTGACTTGCAAAAGTGTGTTTAAGGCTCAACTACCTACATATTTTAGTTACATCGATTCCTCGTATGTATCATTTTGATTTTAAATGTCGATATAAAGAAAGTCGATTTTCGTGAAATATAAATTCATTTTAAAGCAACAGCAACAAATTTGCTCTTATGTGTACGAAAAGAAAAGTTTGCTAAGAATTGATGTGTTAAATGTTTGTATTATTTACAGCTACCAACAGAGTTATTTCTGTTCATGTCTTACACTTGTTACCACAAAGGGTTCAGTTTCATTCTTTTTCATCATTTTTGCATTTTGCGGTGAAAAGGTTTTTTTTTTTTTTACTATTTTTTTTTTGTTGAGAAAATGAAATTGAAAATTCAAAAATGTTTCGCTTATTTAAGATTTTTGTTTTTGCTAATACAGAAATCGCTTGTAAGAAATTTGACATGATAAAAAAAGTATTTGGGGGAGAGACAGACTACACATTTCTTTGGATGTTCAATATAAGTTAGTTTATCTAGTGGGCAGTAATGGGTTTATTGTGTTTTGAAGCGCAATGCTCTGAAATACGGAGGCAGTCGTTATAACAAAGAGAATGGCAGTTTTAATGCCGAGTATTCGAGTACCAATCAGGTGCTCGAGATTCGTACCTTCCGAGCGATATTCGAGTATTCGAGTACTCGATGACATCCCTACATAAAGTAGATCCAAAGATTTAATACAGTTTTGTTTAGAAAATCATGGTTTGTCGTTTATTTACGATTAATATTATATAAGATATATTAAGTATAACCAAGAAGCTTTAAATCTTCATTCCTATAAACATACACACACAAAACAAGGGACTTTATTTCTGCGTAGTCACATTTTTACCCGTTAGATACACGTGCAGTAGATTTATTAGTAAACAATGTTTTTAATATAGGATGTGGACCAGGAAAGATTAAATGTCGGGCCCAAGATGGTGTTTGTATTGATGCAAATAAGCAGTGTGATGGCATAGTTGATTGTATAGGCGGTTCGGATGAATTTGAAATATGTCTCCCTGGAGGTAACAACATTTTTTGTGTGTATTTTATTGTATAAATATTATGATTCACTTGTAAACAACAATACGTTTCAAATTTTGCATTTTTTTTTATTTTACCTCAACTTTTTTGAAAATCGAGGAATATACACTTTCGTAGTACAAAGCTTGCAAAGATAAAAGACTAAACTATGTAATTCCACAATTAATTTATTGGTCTTCGTAACAGCTAAATTCAGTTATTTATATAGTTCCGTGATAGAAACATAAAAATAGAAATAATAAAATACCAGTATGTTGTGTTTTCTAACTGAAAAATATTACGCATTTATTCTTAACCTAAAAGTCTTAGTTTGGCACTGTCTTCCTTTAGGTGTTTCTTTTATATTGGTTTCAGATTTGGTGCGTGGTAAATGCAAGTCTTATGGAGCAGGATATATTCCTTGTGATGAGGAAGCGTCACAATGTTATACGGTTTCCTTCAAATGTGATGGAGTTAAGCATTGCAATAACGGTGGTGATGAACCAGAAACTTGTGCAACGGGTATGATCGGAATATTTTTAGTCAAGTGTGTTCCAAGAGGATGCAAGCAAAAGTTACTTTTAAACATTTAGAAATATTTGTAGTTGCTTCAATTTTATGCGCAATTCATCGGCAAACGAAAACAACAGCAGCAAAAAAGAATAATATAAAAAAAAAACATTAAAAAAGAAAAAAAATGAATAAATAAATCAATCATTAAATAAAAAAACAAACAAACAAAATACAAAAACAAAAACAAAAAATACAGAAAAAAAAATAGATTAAAAAATCCAAAAGCACACGACAATTCAGATCCAACACATATGGACACAGCATGACAAGGATCAATTAAAAACAAATGAACGACGCAACAAAACTATAGTTCAGGGAGCGTGAAACAAATCAAATTTGAGGTATAATCAGGTGCTGCGGCAGGGTAAACAAAATCTGCTNATTCATCACTTGCTGGCTTTGCATCCGTTAATGTACGGTAGATTCTTTATGGGACAATTAACGGATAATCAGTTCCATTTCAGAAGTTTCACTGGAAACCTTACAGGCAAGCACAATAAAAACCGAATCCCCGAGGTATTCATAAAACCCGTTAATCAGACTTGTCTGGCATGAAAATTTTACCTTGCGTATTATAGTAATTTACTGTTTTATCAAAATTCTATCCCCTTAAAAATACTGAGGCATCATTCCGTGTGTTGCACTGGGTAGGTGTCCTTTGTACTGGTTTTGGCTTCCTATTTCGATATTTTTAGAAATAAGTACTCCTTTTTGGACAACTTTGTGATTATGGCTTTCCACATTGTTTGATTTTTCTGTTGCTGACGAGAGGTTACTCCTTAAAACACGTATACAGCATAACGAAAGTTACTCTTTCTATGCAACTTCGGTATTTTTTGTATTTTTTAACGGTTGCATATGTGGTAATCCAACTGAAGATACTATTTTCTCCTTTTTGATTTTTTTTTTATTATGCCCCCGCGACGATAAGTCGGGGGGGGCATATTGTTTTACCCTCGTCCGTCCATCCGTCCGTCCGTCCGTCTTACGTCCGTCCGTCCGAGGGGGGTACATAGTTTGTCCGCGCAACTCCTTCTACAGTTTTTATGCTAGAAAGTTTTTATTTTGCAGATCATTTGTGCATATATTGAAGATGTGCATGTGAGAAGGATTTTGATTTTGGTGCATTTTTGTCAAAAAGATACATTGTTGAACTTAGTCATTTTTGGTGATTTTTCATAGAGGGTACATAGTTTGTTCGCGCAACTCCTCCTACACTTTTAATGCTAGGAAGTTTTTATTTTGCAGATCATTTGTACCTATATTGAAAATGTGCATGTGGTAAGAATTTTCATTTTGGTTAATTTTTGATAAAAATATACATTGTTGAACTTTGTCATTTTTTAGTGTATTTGTGATGGAGGGTACATAGTTTGTCCGCGCAACTCCTCCAACAGTTTTTATGCTAGGAAGTTTTTATTTTGCAGATCTTTCGTACCTATATTGAAGATGTGCGTGTGGTAAGGATTTTGATTTTGGTGCATTTTTGTCAAAAATATACATTGTTGAACTTAAGTCATTTTTAGGTGATTTTTCATAGAGGGTACATAGTTTGTCCGCGCAACTCCTCCTACAGTTTTAATGCTAGGAAGTTTTTATTTTGCAGATCATTTGTACCTATATTGAAGATGTGCATGTGGTTAGGATTATCATTTTGTCAAAAATATACACTGTTGAACTTAGTCATTTTTTTAGTGATTTTGTGATAGAGGGTATATAGTTTGTCCGCGCTTCTCCTCCTACAGATTTGATGCTAGGAAGTTTTTATTTTGCAGATCTTTCTTACCTATATTGAAAATGTGCATGTGGTAAGGATTTTGATTTTGGTGCATTTTTGTCAGAAATATACATTGTTGAACTTTGATTCAACTTTGCGCAGGGGCATGTCATCCTCTAGTTTTATTAAGTAATTTTAGGAGTTATTCAATATTCGTTGAATTGATTGTAGTTAGTAGCATTATTCTAAAATATGCGGAGCCCATTATGATAGTATTGTCAACCCTATTAAAGGAGCAATCTACTGTTTAGAAACATTATTTAGAAGCAATTACTACTCCAAAGACTGAATAAGTAAAACCCGATCTTGGTCTTCATATACATTCAATAGAATTTTCGCCTCAAGTCGGTAGTGAAAAAGTTAAACAGGACACTGCAGTGTTTTTCTGATGTCATTCTTATCTTTTCGCTGGCATTCTGTAAAATATAATTATATTGGTCAAGCTCAGCGCTTTCAGTTTTTTAATGATTACTTGTGTCAGTTCGTAATATTTGTTGCTTGCATGGTGCTTTTCCTTTATTAGTCTGTTTAATTTGATTTATTTTGTCTGGTATGTCATCGCTATCTATTCGTTTCTTTTTATTCAATGCTCGCCTGATATGTTTCAAGTGTCAGGTCGGTTTATTTATTGGCAGAATGCTACATCTATGATTTATTTATTGTATGCCGCCGGTCCGTAGAAATATTCAAGCGATTATAACTTTATATTTTATCCGTTTAGCAATCATCTGTTATGTACATCATCGTGTAGGAGTGGCTCTTCTAATGAATAAGGATAAAAATGACTTCAAAATATTTGTCG
>MJUU01045723.1:42424-88039 GCA_002080025.1 Modiolus philippinarum
AAATATCAAGAAACTAAAATTTTATAAGAAGACAAGGACGTTACCATATGGCCGATGCCTCTGCTACTGGACTGTTAGTGCACGAAGTAATTCACTAACTCAGTACTGATATTTTGTGAAGACTTGCAATGTCTATATTTAGGAAAATTTAAATTGTTAAAAGCTTAGGAGTATATCCCCATTGCCTAGGTCCGTCCCTTGCTGATTTTGATGTTGTTTTTATTATTTAGATCTTATTTGTAACTTGTTATCTTTCAGTTTTTACACATTTTCTTGTTATGGATTTCGAAATGTTTTGATTTGATCTGCACTTAAGAGAAATATTTTCTCAAAATGTGCATATGCAGAAACATGTTTCACAATCATGTCGGTATTTGTTATTTCTAACATACCCTGTTGGGCATAAATATGGAATGTTCGTATTTGAAGTTTGGAAAGTATTATGTGTGAATGAAAGTATTTTGCTCTAAACATTGTTTTCTAACTGTGAAGTATGAAAGTCTGATTCTACAAATCTGTGAGATCAGTCCTTCAACCGGTTCAGAAACCAACTTTTTGGCAAAAATGTGACAAATTTTTAAATTAAATATTGTGTGTGAAAATATTTCCCAGAAATACAATTTTCAATGCCTTTCGTGTACACGGTTGATTTTACTGATAATTTAATTGATTTTTAAAGGATAATTTGGATATTTGGAAACAAACAGTCCTTAAATATCTCAGGCTTTCTCAACGAAAAAATATTCCATATTTAAGATAAGAAGTATATTTATTAACCATTACAAGCATTTAATCTACATCTAACTGATTCGATTTTTGTATGATGGAATAAATCATTCAACCGTGGACAATGATACATTGTATATGATCTCTGATATACACGAGTTTTATTCTGAACAGGCGAATGTGCAGGCAAAAACCAGTTCAGATGTGTTGGTGGTAAATGTATTGATATGGATAAAGTTTGCAACAGGAAAAATGACGGTTGTACCTATGGAGAAGACGAGATGACATATGCGTGCGGTGGGTTACTAATTTATGGTTTCATCTCTTAATTGATACTCATTGTATAATAAACTATACCCAGAAATTGTTATGAGAATGCTTTGAAACACATTCAGTGAAATTAGAAATCACCGTAGAGATTTTGGTTAAACTAAAAATAAGTACATTTTTACGTTACAAAATGTTACACATCTAAACAAATCGAGATGGAATTCAAAATAAAACAACTGTCATAATATATCTTACTATGTCTTCTGCCTAAGATACACGTATGAATAAAACCATTGTTATGAAAAAAACACTTACTACTTGTCATTATATCATACGGCATCACCAATTCACCATACGCTTTCTTGTCAGAAACTTAAACAAGAGGGAAGATGTCAATGTGACAGCAAACCGGGGTTTCTTTTACATGGACAGTATATCTTACATATGGGTTGACCCTGAATATTTGAAATGTACTTATAATTTTCATTAATTTTCAATGTTAAACCTTCCACCAAAGTAGCCTATTTCTGAAAGTTCAGCACCTTGGATTTTAACCAAAAAGGAAACTGAAAGTACTGTGTACACCTCTGATACAGGTACAAATGATATAAACCTCCTGTCTATTAAACTGTAGGTTATTTGTTCTGGACAAATGGGCCGCGCTATTGGTAAATATTTGACGTAAAAATGACTAAGTTCAACAAATGATATTTTTTACATAAATTATCAAAAATCAAAATCAAAATACCATGCACAACGTTGATATATGTACAATTGATCCGCAAAATAAAAACTTCCCGTCTCAAATACTGTAGGAGATTTGCTCCGGACAAAGGGGTAATATATTGTTAAAAATTTGACATAAAAATGACTAAGTTCAACAACTGATATTTTTGACATAAATTATCAAAAATCAAAATCAATGTACCATGCATACATTGTACCTTTAATATATTAACAATTGATCTGCAAAATGAAAAAAAAAATCCTGTCTCAAATACTGTAGAAGATTTGCTCCGGACAAAGGGGGTACCCTATTGTTAAAAATTTTACGTAAAAATGACTAAATTATCAAAAATCAAAATCAAAGTACCATGCACACTTTTGATATGTGTACACTGATCTGCAAAATAAAAAAATTCTGTCTCAAATACTGTAGGAGATTTGCTCCGGACAAATTATGTACCCATTTGTCAGCCGCCCGCCCGCGGCCCGCCCGCCCGCCATTTCCGCGTTTAAATAAGCGGGTTTTTCCTATGGATAATAAAATAATGATTATAAAATAATCAAGATGACTACTACTTGATTATAATGAAGAAAATCGAATACTAGTAGATTAAGAAACACTTAGATTAAGGTTAACTCTCAAGTTTTTGGGGCATCTCCAGGAGGTTATAAGCTTTAGTTTGCTGTGAAAATTTATAATCTTATGAGCTGCGTTCCGAAATTTCGTATTAGGTTTGAACATAAAAGACAAGTGATATACTCTTTCTGTTTCGTTCATAGACTAACAAAGATTGATGATAGAATTTCAATGATGTATAAGATAACGGGTAGATTTTTACCCCAAACACATTTTGTCAGCATAAACATTCATCGGCCTAATTTTGTAGCGAGTTATGTTTACAATTCAACAAGTTAGATGCATTACTATCTAGCAGGAATTACGATATACAGTGATCTTATGAAAAGACTTTGCTTCTTTCATGTTAAAAAACTCCATAGTCGTTACAATTGAAAGAACTATCGTTTCCATGTTACATGGGAAATGCACATTTTCACATTATACGTCTGTACGGAGGGGATTGATCATTTTTTACGTAATTGTAAATTGACCCCTCCCCCCGACAGTGGGACTTTTTGTGAATTTGAAATAGCTGTCGAATTTAAGAACGTATCCTTTAGTTTTGTATGTGGTGTTAGTAATTTTCAATTTTCGTCACTGATTTGCAAACAATATGTAAGGACGGTCTTCAAGCCATATTGGTGGTTTACGAGACAACTTGTTTTGAGTATAAGGTGTATGAACACCGCATTTTATTGCCGTAGAAAAGCGATAAAACTGTGAGTAGAAACAATTCTTATATATACATATAAAAACTTGAATATAACTATACATATTAGCTTTTTTTCAAAACGAGACTTCCATCGAAGTTGAGAATTGACCGCCTCTTATAACAGTATTTTCAGTGTGCTAAGGGATGTCGTTAAATTTTACTTGAGATTGTAAACTTCAGTGTTCACATCACCTTTAGTTGGTTCGGGGTATAAGCAAAATCCATCAGAATTTTTCAATAGTTTGCAGAATAAGATTTTAAAAATTAAACTTCAAATAAATAGAATAAAAATTGAGGGTCACGGGCCATATAAGCCAACAATCTCTCAACGAAAATGGGGATTTTTTAATTGAAATGTAAGGGAAAATTATCTCTTTTTGAAATTAATCTAGTTACAATCATGAGAATTTTGATTAATTTTGTACACTGCTAGTACCTATATTGAACTTTCTAAATACAAAATGAAAAATTAGGACCACGTTACTTATTATGCAAATGCAAATTCAAAATTTTCGTGGTGATTTCTTTGTAAAACTATATTTTTTTAGCTCACCTGGCCATGCCAGGGCGAGCTTTTGCCATCACTTGGCGTCCGTCGTCCGTCGTCTGTCGTCCGTCGTCCGTCTTTCCGTCCGTCGTAAACTTTTTTTTTAAAATCTTCTCCTCTGAAACCATTGGGCAAATTAATCCACACTTGGCCTGGGTCATCATCAGGGTATGTACATGTTGTAGTTTAAAAAAACGAGTTCGGTTAGTCCAAGGACCTAACAACATGGCCGCTGTTACTAAAAATAGAACATAGGGGTAAATTGACAATCCCCCACCAAAAAAAAATCAATGCCATATGGTTATGGGTTATTTCCCTTTAAATTCTGTTTTCAAATCTTCTTTGGTTTACTTTTCTCTTTTAAGTTTTAGAGAAATTCCCTGCTATCACTTTATTAAAAATAATTATTTGTTACATAATCAAGAGCAAAAAGTGTTTTTGTACAAATTCTTACATTTTTTGCAAAAATACTTTCTCAATCTATACTTATTTCACAAATTAATAATAATTGTAAATAAATTTATATTGTGTCATGTAGTAAGTCCTTATTTGCCCACCGTGCAAACATCTCTCCTAGATAAATATTGAAGTAGCATCTTAACTTCGTTGCCTTTATAACTGACCTGCATGGCTATGCCATGGTGATCCCTCCATCGAAAACTTTTCATTCAAACATCGTCTCTGAAAACCGCTTGGCCAATTGGAACCAAACTTTGGCACAATGGTTCTTAGGTGGCCCCTTTAAAAATGTCTGGCAAGTCCGTATCATATCAAAGATGGCCGCCAGCAGGGAACACGGTTTAACATTGGACCCTATGGGAAAGCATTCAAAGATCTTCTCTGAAACCACTGCGCCAATTGGAAACAAACTTGGTCACAATAGTCCTTCGATGATCCCCTTTAAAATTTTTGTCCGGCAAGTCTGCATGTCATCCAAGATGGCCGCCAGCGGGGAACTATTGCAAAAATCTACTCCTCTGAAAATACTGGGCCAATTGGAACCAAACTTAGTCAAAATGGTCCTTAGGTGGCTTATTTTAAAAAATGTATTCAGCAAGTCCACATCATATCCAAGATGGCCTCCAGGAGGGAACGTGTTTTTAACATTGGACCCTATAGGGAAACATATTCAAAGATCTTATCCTCTGAAAGTACATGGCCAATTGGAATCATACTTGGTAAAAATGGTCCTTATTTGGTCCCCTCCATAAAATGTGTCTGCCATGTCCGCTTAGCATCCAAGATGGCAGTCAGCGGGGAACATTGTTAATTACCTTGGAGGCCATGGGAAATCATTTAAAGATCTCCTCTGAAAATACTATGCCGATTGGAACAAAAGTGAGGCACAGTGATCCTTACATTGTCCTCATCAAGAAAGATGACAGTCGGTCTACGCCCAATCAAAAATAGTTGCCAGTGGGAAACATAGTTTAATTTTGGATCATATAACATCCGCAAGCTTCAAAATTAGACCCTTAAACAGTCAATAAACAAATTTGAAAATGAGAACCTTAAACGCTGTGATTATTTTGACTTATTGCGTCAACCATGACCCAGGTGAGCGATACAGGCTGTTGAGAGCCTCTTGTTTTAAATTAACCCCCATGTCAAATTTTCATTCCAATTAAATTTACTGTAACAGTATAGATACTTTTCTGAATTGTTCATCTAAAATGAATGCTAGAGTATGAGAAATTGACCCATTATTTGTGTTTTAAGCCAAATATTTTAAAGATTTGTTCAAATTTTAAAATGTTTGTACATTTCCTTAAAAAATACTAATCAGAGCATGAAACATGCAGTCAAAATGGTGGAATACTTCTGATCCATCTTACGCATGGGCATAAATAACTTTAGCTGTTACATGTGCAAATTTAAGGTCCAGGGACTGTTAAGTTTATTGAACAAGAATTTTCGGCGACACTTTTTACTGACATTTAATATTTCTGCTACTTGCAATTACATAAAATGTCTACAAAAATATTGTACCTTTTAATGTTACTGCTTGCTGTAAGAGTACAGAGATATTTTGATACAATTATAATTCAGCAACTTATGTTCAGCTTTTGAATATGATGTCAGAACTGAAGCTTGTATACAACAAATATCTTCCAAAATCTTTTAACAGACATAAAGAAAATGACCACAACCTCGACGACGACCACTTCCTCATCCACATCTACATCAACAACAACATCTTCATCAATAACCACGTCGACAACTAAGTCGACAACTACAACGCCAACGTCAACATCAACTGAAGAAATAGATTATACGACAACTGAATCTTCAACGACGACAGATTTGTCAACTGTATATAGTAAAGCCTTTCAAACAACAAAACAAACAACAAATTCATTTTCAACATCCAAAGTATTTGGTGAGTACCTAATCAATCATTTAATGCTCATTATGTGTAGGGAAATACAGTACCGGGAATATTCAACCTGGCTATTTGACTGCAAAAGGATCACTAAGGGATCACAAAAGGATCACAGAAAAAAGTTATGATCATTGATCGCAATCCAGGAATGTGATCAATGACCGCAAGTTTTCCGATCATTGATCGCGGGTGTTGTGATCCTTGATCGCAGGTGTTGTGATCATTGATTGCAGTGATTTTGATCATTGATCGCAAGAATTGTGATCAATGATCGCAGGAGATACAATGAAAGGATCACAGGCGTCGCAATCAAGGATCACAGTCGTTGCGATCAAGGATAATAAACCTTGCGATCAAGGATCACAAAGATCGCAAGAGTCGTACTATCAATGATTGTTTATTAAAAATAGAAATTTTTATTCACAAAATGAAAATTTAATATCGTCTTAACTTATATTCATTATATTGGACAACTAATCGTTTATTTTACGTATATTATTCGTTTCAGTAAAACATTTTGTTGAACAAAAATGGAGAATTGTTCTTTTTAAGTGTTGCTTTTATTAATTCAATATTTTTTTTTCATTTGTGTTTACTTTTTCATATTATTTATTTATTATTGTTATTTTTATACTTTGATTATTTATAAATATAAAGCCTTTAACATCTTAATGTGTTATTTTCTGATTAAAAATAATTTGTATAAACTTTACATATGCCCAGAATAATTTATAATGAAAATATTTTACATGAATATAGTATGTACTTTACAGTGCCAGGTTACTGGTATAAATAAGGTTATCTATCACTTATATGCCTTCGAGAAGTTTATTTGCCAGCGTACAATGAAGAAGAATACGATGAAAAAATCATATTTATACAATTCAGTATTTGTAAGGTATGAATCTATGTCCCTGTCTGATTGCAGACTATAGCAAAAGAAAATGTATCCGATTGCTTATTTTTAGTATAGCTTACAACTGGCTAAAATATACAATAAAACAGTCACTTTTAATCTTTCAAAATGGACTCTCTTAATAAAAGTTCTCGTGTGTTTGATTGAGATATGTATACCAATGACTTGTTAAATGAGCTTGCAGGACTTGATCACGAGTCTCTAATACGGGACTTTGCCCGACGCTGACGGAAAGACTTACTTCCATGTGAAGTTTGATTCAGTTTGCATCTGTAGTATCAGAGATTATCAAACATGTTTAATCTTGAATACACTAGAATAATCGAGTCAGGACTGCTTATACATTTAATTGACTGATTGATTAACGTCCAGGGAGTAATATTTCATCTATATCAGGACGACAACAAGTTAATCAAATATAAAAGGGTAAGTAAAAGAAGAAAATAAATGTGGAAGGGACAACCTCTGAAAAAGGGGAGTATGGGTAGGGGCGGGAAATTTAGCCCTCTATACGAGACACAGTGGCTCTGTTCTTTTTAGAAAAATATAGAAGGGGTCTTTATAGTACGTGAGGCATGGCGTCTCTCCACACAGTTCGGCTATTACGATTCACGGCCAGGCTTTCCGTATTATGACCTGAATATCATGCATAGACAGGGTACCCCCTATCCATTAGCTGGGGCTGCACCCACCAGCTCTGTAGACTGAGCCCCTGAAAACCGATTCAGGTGCCGGGCTTATACATTTAATCTTCCCTGAAAATGGACAAAAAATGTCAATTAAAATGAGGAAGCGAACAAGGTGTGTATCTCCTTTCTCCCGCCCCTTTCTCTTTTTCTTTTACCCATTTTCTCCCGGTATCCCTTTCATTTTCTTTTCTCCATCCCCACTCCCCTTTTCTGACCTTTATTCCTTCTCTCGGACCTTTATATATGCTTTTTCTGTTCCAAGCTAGTGGTCATTAAGTTAGTAGTCTACCTGTATTGGGTTTTATAGGGAAACGGGATAGAGAAAGGGGAGGTTTGGGTACCCATAATCCGGTTTAACCCCACCACTGGCTTTTTCTAGTGCCGGTACCAAGTCCTGCTATCCCGAGTTCCTATCGTTATAAATGTTTGTCTCTTGTTTTCATCATTGTTTTTCTGGTGCAGTTTGCTCGGAAATTATGGCATGTGATTGTAATTCCTGGCCATTGTAGGTGTTTGCTGCTATTCTGTTTTTGTAACTTTTCCTTTCTCCCGCCCTTTTTCTCCCTGTCTCCCTTATAGTTAGTTGTCTGCCCCCTCTTAAATTGTTTAAAAAAAGACAAAATAATATGCAGTGACTTTTTTCTAATTTGCTCATCATTAGACAATAAACATAAACCCCCGCGGAAAAAAGGTCCGTCAATATTCTTTATGCCAAAATCAAAGTGGTGTAACCTGCAGCAATCAATATCTATTTATTTAGAAGTATTGATAAATAAAACTGAAGAAATGTTTTCCTTTTTTTCAAAATATTTCTAAAAGAACCTAAGATGCATATTCCATGATTGATCTACTCAAGAGCACAGGATTGTATATAATGTCATATCGTATGAACCTGTTTGAATATTTAGCCAAAAACATCTGAACAGATTCAAAGACGAATGTAAATGTATTATTTGTCTCTGGCAGAACTACCGAACTTAAAACGGGATATATACATATATGATGTAGAAGTTCGGTTCTCACTTAATATACAAATATTATGTAGTCTCATAAAAATCATAGGCTGTCAATTTTCTGGCGATACAACAGCATGAACTACGTACATTGTATATTCCATTCAGTATTCACTTACACCGAAAGGTTATATCATCGAAAGTTTAAGATAAGAGGCCATCTTCCTTCGTCATGTACACAATGCAACTCCATATAGGCCTGTTGAGATGTACATTTGGCTAAACCTGTGATTGCTTTTACTTATTTCATGTACCTATCAGACATGTTAATTGACCTGTTATAATCGAATTAACAATTCATTGTAATGAATACTTAAATTTCAGGCAGAATTTAGGCAAAAATTGACAAAAATTACAAATAAGCTTGGGGATTACTCTTGAAAATAAATGTTCTGGGACGTGATACGTGATGAGGACGAAGTAAACAGAAAATTATTCTGAGAACCCCTAAATACAGGAGTGTCATAAGGTTTTCCGGAAGTGTAAGCATGATCTGCTCCACACATGGCATTGTACTGAAGAGTCCCCTGTAATGTTTAATTCGTTATGTATCAATCTTGTAATATAATCCTGATGAAAGAACTCACTATCGATAGGCTTGGCGCGTGATAAAACTGTATTCATGCTCTTTGAAATATTATTGCTCAATATTAGTAATATCGGAACATAATAAAATGATCAATTTGACCACTTAATATCCACAAGTACAAAGTTTTTCTCCCGATTTTTGACAAACCGGTTGCATTTCGAACCAGATATAGCGCATTATCAATGTAGTTTTCTGTCAAATAAAGTATCTTGGCATTAGTCTTAATACTTGTGTTGGGAATATTCGTTTTTAAATGATGAAAAATAAAATGAATACAGTTTTTTGTTTGTTTATTTGTTTGTTTTTACATCAAACCATTTCGCATGAATGATTCTAATTAACAAGAATGTGCAACAAAGCATTAGGATGTGAATTTGAATCCATAAAACAACATATTTACGATCCACATAATTACTGCCAAATTAGATGACAGAGATTGGTTGGATGTCACCTGTTTGTGATATTTGTGATGGGTATAATACTCCCACATAACTAGATTTAAAACAACCGATCAAGTTCTTATAAAATGTGAATCCACCGCAAGTTCAAATTATGTTTTAAGTATTCTTTTATACTAGAGTCGTGTCACTCGAACAATTACAAATGTATTTGAGAATTTTATTTATAGGTTACGCACTAAGCGACCGGTAGATGAGTTAATTGTTTAGAAATAACAAAGTCAAGTTTGGATATATCATATCAAACATGTATATTTCAATCCATTGCTGTCGTTATGTCAACTTGTGTTGCGGATTATTTCTTTTTCCAAATAAATAAACAAATATCATATGATAGATGGAAAAGAAATTTGACTGATTTATTCAGCGACATACATCTGGTTTATCCGATTCTCAAACAATACACTAAAAGAGTAGCTGATTTACTACATCAGAAACATTTTTTAAGGATAATCTGATTATTATCAAAGTTGAAAATTCGACAGTTGATTTACAGCGATTTGAACTTTTGTTTTGATATCACGAAAATTAGATATGCCTTGTCATTCTATTTATTTATCAACTCAGTGTCTTTAAAAAATCAATTACAGAAATTCAAAACGGTTATCCAAGTCTCATGCAATTCACAAAAAAAATCTAGTTACTGCAAAATTTTACCATACAAGATATCCATCAGGTCACGGTTTTGACCTTTTACTTAAGTAAAAAAACAATTGTAATTTATGCGCATCTGTTTAAAAATAAATAATAGTTTGATATCAATAAAACAATAAAATCAAATTGATCGGCGAATCTGATTTGTATTCAATACACACTCAAAGTCATAAATTTCAAAATTGTCAGACAACAACAGCAGTCTTTCCCGGCCACTTTTACCTCTTGTATCGAAAAAAAAAATATTTTAAGTCATTTTGTTTCTGAATAAATCATTTTTGAAATTCACTGGAAATGTTTGATTATTCGTATTTTTATTTCGAAAAGTAAAGTCCCAATTTCACCTTTTTTTCTTCCGGCAATCATAATGTCTTTAAAATTAATTTTAGAAACTAATGTATCATCTTATAGATCTTCAATAAGCTTTTGAAATATTTGTGAATTATTTCTCTACATGTATATGTCAATGAATTCAAAAGATATGAAGTACAAGGCATGCATTTCAACACCTTCAGGTTTTTTAAACTTCCCGTTAATAAAAATTAAATATGTTTGTACTTATAACTATGTACTAGTCACAAGTTTGAGGGCAAGGATGACAGCTTTGCGATCAAGGATCATATGACTTTGCGATCAAGTATCACAATCTTGAGATCAGGGATCACAATCTTGCAATCAAGGATCACAGTGATCGCACTGCTGTGATCAATGACACTGTGCAATCAAGGATCGCACCACAAGTTGTGATCACTGATGATTCATAACTTTTGGGATCAATGATTGCAAATTATTTTGTGATCATTGATCGCAAGTAAGAACAATCCTTGATTGCAATCATTGACTGCTACAGGATCACAAAATGATCACTTAGGGATAAAAAAAACGACAATCTTGAATTTTCCCTATACTTTAGGTGAAGCTTGAGTCAATTAAATATAGGATGTTTTATTTTTGATACGTATTCGGGTGATAAAGCAAATTAGAAATACCTTATATTTCTATTTTTTATAATACATAAAAGCAGAAAGAATTTTATATACCTCAGTTGTCGGTATCAAGACGATGGTGCAGGAATGAAGCCGATGTTGAAGTGTATTAGTTTCGAACTTGGTTTTTTTTTGTAGTTCATTCCATTTTACCTTGCACACTGGTCCTATATTTGTTACAAACCTAAAAAAGCCAAAGATAGCCGATCTACATTTTTTTTCAATGGTCTACCAGAGATTGGGATTTTTGATATGGATAAGAATCTTTTCTTTATATTACAGGAGAAATTGAAGGCACAGGGTCATGTATGTATAATTATAATTAATTTTCTGTTGATAAAGTCTCTGCATATTCTTGATTCTACAACATACATCTATCTTTTCCATTGTATTTTGGAATTTTGTTCTATACTATTGTATTACCTCGTGGCGGATTTTTAGCGTCGTATTTTTTGACTGCATTTCACTATAGGAAAAAGTGAAGGCACAATCATATAACTCTAGCAAATGATAAGCATTGATGACAAACAAAAGACAAAAGTAATAACGAAAGGCACAAGAAACAAAGGCAATCTATATACAAGCACAGTGTAATTAGGGTGGGATAAAATGCCTTGTGACACGCTTGAATACACGTTCCAATAGCAAAAGGGGATGAATCATAAACACACAATTTTCGAAAAGATCATATTTCATTTGCTTTGCATCAACACGTCGAGAGAAATAAAGAAATTGGCAAAACAGTATGATAATTTCTGATTTTCTGACATCCATTAAGGTAGTAGGCCTTGGTAAAGGGAGATAACTCTCAAAATCAGTAAGGCGTTTGTAACAGTTAGTTTCATTGATGCTATTTAAGCATTAATGTGAAACTTAATTAAAAAAAAATCTATGTTACCTTGAGTCTTAGAGTGTATTTATGAAAATGATTAAAATAAGCGTCCTAGTAATTTTTAAGAGTTATGTCCCTTGACCTAGGTCTACATTATTAAATGACTATTCTTTTTTTTTTGTTTCAGTTGCAACATCAGTTATGCGTAGCAAGAGTCTAGGATTATACATAATTACTGTTATTGTGGTTATAAGCATGCAAACATTGTAAAATTGATTTGTTCCATTGACTTCTTATTTTGTTATTTCAGAAGTTTTTGATTTTGCATCATTCAGTTATTCTAACTGTATACTTGTTTTATGTGTTATGTTATAATATCAGCAGTTTTTGAACTCACATCTGAAATTCAAACTGTATGTTTTGCTGTACATTCTATAAAGATACTGTGAAGTATGCAATTATTTAATCTCGAAATAAAAACAGATTGATTTAAATTGGACTCCTAAAAATAAAAATGAAGCAAAACCACATGACCCATTTTATGCCTCATAGTTAAGTTCCTGTTTTAGTACTGTGTCATGATATCAATATCTTTGGAGAGTAAATTTCATAATTTGATAAACGAGATCTAGCGGCAATATTTGTCATTAAATTATTAACAAGCATTTAATATCTATTAGGAAAAATGAAAGGATATGGAGTGAATATACATGTGACAAAAACGCACACGACACATAGAAAACTCCAGTTTATCAAGGACAGGGCTTTTATTCCTGTCTACATCTTGATGTCGCCCGATGGTCTTCAACTAGAGATAAACAATATTCACCCCCTCAAGCGAGATCAAAAAGGCCCCTAGCGTGCACTTAAGCGGTATTCTTGACAAAAATTATATCAAGGTCACTCCCTTGCTCTCCACCCGCCATGGAGTGCCAACTTTGGCGATGCTCAGGGTTATCCAGCTGAAAGCACCAGGGTTACAAGAAGAGAATAAAAATGTTGAGCAACATCGATCGCAGCTAAAATATGTCATTGAAGCAACACATGTCGGGAGCGGTCAATGAGGAAAAAAGTACAATCGGGCAATGTATGCCTACAAATATTTGTCATTAGGTAGCCCGACGAAAGACAAAAATAAGGACAAAAACAACATCGATAGACAACACAGGGCACATCGAAATAGATGTAGGCAAACCTTGCAGTGTAACTTTGGTTGAAAGGGCAAAAATAGTCGTGTGTACAGATTATGACATTTTAGTAAAAACAATGAAAATATTGAACAGCCAAATTGAAAAAAAATAAATGAATTAGTAAACGTGTGAGAAATTCTCACACGAACAAACACACCATAACTGTAATATAATAAGAGCATACATCTCAAGCACGGGGAGACTTTCTACGGACTCCACGCAGCACGAGGGACAAACTCTGCAGCAAATAGGAAAAGTGAAAGGATATGGAGTGAATGTACATGTGACAAAAACGCACACGATACATAGAAAACTCCAGTTTATCAAGGACAGGGCTTTTATTCCTGTCTACATCTTGATGTCTTGATCAAATAGTGGGAAGCTATAAGAATTAAATTTTGCAATGATTAACTGTTTTGCAGTGTCCTTTAATTTCAGATTCCGTTAAATAGATGATATTTTATCTTTAAACAATCCTGGAGTTAAGGATTATCTTCATCTCATCTACTAAAATTAATATTAAAGAGACAACTGATACACCAACATAAGCATAATACCTGGCCCTAGCCTTTGCATTGACAACTCGTGAAAATTCATGTCCAAAGTTTATGTCAAACGTGATGATTTGACTTTGTGAACTGCAAATTTTTGAGTAGTAATAAACATATATCTCCAGCATATGAAGTCTACATTTCGCAGATCATTCGCTAGTGTTGCATGTAATGTGTACATCGATTTAGTCAACAGAGCAAAATTGCTATCTTAAAAGCTACTTACCCAGGGTTATTTTCAATCACTGTTACTATTGTCACTCAAAAAGTTTTATGCTCGTCATCACGAATTGACTAATCGTCACAATGTGTCTGTATCATAAATGAAGATGGAATATTTCAATTGATACCCTTCTGGAGCACCTGATCACACCCCTGTTTTGTAATGGTTTTTTGTGGCGTTTATTTATATACTGTTTGTTTCGTCATCAGCTGTCTGTATATGCATTCTTGATGCATGATTTTTGGCACTTGCTTCGGTTTCCATTTGGGATTCTTTACTTTTTTCTGCACTGAAGAGACATACGTTGTGGAAATGGTTATCCACAGAAAGAAAATTGACTTCACTCAGGTATTTTGATACTGGAACATGTCTTTGAGATTTTACAAAATATGTGATGACTAACGTTGGTCAATTTATGATTATCTGCTAATAGTCTCTGCCTTTTACTGTTAGTCATTATTTTGTGGCATAATTGCTCCTTTTTTCCCTTGATACATATTTGTTTGCACTTTATTCCCATTGGTAGTCTCTAAATTTATTTGTTGTTTTTTATTTTGATTTCCGATCTTTTCCTTTTTGTTTGTGGCTTCGGTATACGTTTTCAAATGTACACCATCACTTCACACGAAAACCTTTTTAACGATTACTCCTTTAGATGACAGATAGCGTAGAAAAATAAAAAAACTTATTTTAAAAACAATTGTTCCAAAAGGAAGCACTATTATGCCAATGTTTATTATAGTGAACAGTATTGAAATGAAATGAACTCTGAAATGTTACCCGTGTTATACCGTGTTAAAAGAGGGCATTTATTTAGTCTCAATGATAACACATTTCTCCCCGAACGTTTTCTTGTAGACCATTGTATAGCAATATTCTATTCATAATATTTCATAATTGTTTGAATTTAACCTTTTTTCAATAATATTGTAAATCCCTCAAAATTTCTAACCATGTATATATGTCTCCCAGGATATTTACTTGTATGTTGTGTTCATTGAAACAACGGCAATAGAATACCGAAGGAACAAAGGAGCGGTATTTACAAAAATCCAAAGGCATGGTCAAAACAAGAACACAGAAAACAATGAAGTTAGACAGATACAAATCACAGAAATAAAAATCACAACATTCAAAACAAAAGCCCTGACAGTGTGAAACTCCAGTGAAACGGAGAGTGATATCAGGTGCTTTGGAAGGTTAAGGATGTCCTGCTCTGTTAACAGCATTCGTCACGCTGTAAGTAATTGTATTAATAAATTGAACATTTTGATCAAGTTGAATTAGGATTAGATACTCCAACAAAGATTTTTGTCCAATAAACGAACGTTACGCGTCATCTTTTTTTTTTTTTTTTTTTTTTTTTTTTTTTTTTTTTTTTTTTTTTTTTTTTTTTTTTGGCAGCTTATACTTTTCGACTAGAAAGTTTCAAACAAAGTCATGAATGCGCGTAGTTGCAGGGCAATTTGATTTTTTACGTGTTTTTCTCAGTGATAAGTCTAAATAATCAGTCAAATCAATAATTTGTAATATGCTTTTTAATGCTTTTTTCCGTTAGCTCTTACAGTACTGTGCAATGTAGCCCTTACAGCAAAAACGATCAGTCACCTGTCACCCGTTCGTCAGGGAGCAGTCAGCGGTCAGTCAGCGATCAGTTAGTTAACGCGACGACTTGTTATTCGTCTAACTCGCCAGTTGTCGCGAAACGTGACGGATGACGAGAACCCTATTCGTCCAACTCGCGTCCAGATTCTTTCATTTATCACGTGATATCTCGGGTTAAAGATTTTGCGAAATATAGATTCGTTTCACTCAGTGCATACACGATCGGTACATCATCGCAACAGATCAATCTTTTTGCTATAAACAAATAATAGCTTATGATATATTTTGTTTTCATGGAGTCTTTAATACATTTAAGTTCGAAAGGAACCGCTGCATGGACGGGTGTTATTCATCAAAATTTGCCATTTTCATCGAGTTTTAAACAAAATAATGTATGAAGGGAAAATTTATCACTGATCGGTGCATATCTAATGACTAAAAGTTTCACAAGTCAGTTTTAATTATCTATTTTTGGACATACATTGTATTGAAATTTTAAACAAACTTATGTGTATAACAAGAGTTTTGCACTGACTGGTAGATTTGCAATGACTCAAATGAAGGTTTATAAGTGTCTTTTTTTTTACCGAAATTGTTCATATTGATGGAATTTTGAATAAAATAATGTGTAAAATGAAAGTTTTGCACTGACCAGTGCATTTGTTATGACTAAAATAAAGATTTTCTAATTGATCTTATATTAAAATCTTTCATTTTCATGGGATTTACAACAAATACTGTGTAAAAGGAAAGTTCTGCACTGACCGATGTATATGTAATGCACGGGGGTGGGGGTGATAACTTAATATATATTTTGGTACGGGTGTGCGGACAGTACAATTTTAACCTACCCTATTCATATCTTTTGCCAAGGCGAAAAGAGAGACCCTTTCATATATTTTATGAAATTTGCTACCTATTCATATATTTTTGTACAGTATAAAGATCATATGGATAATATCATTTTGTTTATCTGAAGTTCAATTTTGCGGTTTATATATATTGGATGTATGTCCGAAGTAGAAATTCAGACATATTGATATATTTCTTGTGATATTTCTAGACCTTATATATTTCAGACCTGGAAAAACAGACCCTTTTGGGCCGCACAACCGTACCTACCTTTGTATAGAAAGTAACCCCCCCCCTCCCCCCCGTGATGTAATAACTAAAATTTAGATTCAAAAGTAATTTTTTATCACATCTTTTCATTTTCATGGAATTTTTAACAAAATATGGCGTAAAAAGAAAGTTTCGCACTGACCGGTGTATATGTAGTGACTAAAATGTAGATTCATAAGTAATGTTTTTGTCACATTTTGCATTTTCATGACATTTTTAACAAAATAATGTGTACAAGGAAAGTTTCACACTAACCGGTGTATATGTAATGACTGAAATGAAGATTCATCAGAATTTTTTTATCACATTTTTTTTTCATTTTCATGAAATTTTAACAAAATAACGTGCAAAATACAAGTTTCGCAATGACCAGTGTATTTGTAATGACTAAAATAAAGAATCATGAGCAATTTTTTATCACATTTTTTTTTTTATTTTCATGGAATTTTTAACAAAATAATGTGTAAAAGGAAAGTTCGCACTGACCGGTATATTACGAATCATAAGTAATTTTTCATCACAATTTTTCATTTTCATGGAATTTTAACAAAATAATGTGTAAAAGGAAAGTTTCGCACTGGCCGGTGTATATGTAATGACTAAAATTTAGATTCAAAAGAAATTTTAGGGCCCCGCCATGAAATGGCGGCGCCATTAGTAATCAGCCTGTCCGTCCGTCCGTCCGTCTGTCTGTCCGTCCGTCAGCGTTTTCTATGTCGTACGATAACTCAAGAATGCCTTTACGGATTTTTATGATTTTTTTACCCAAAGTTGCACTTGACTCAAGGAAGCTCCCTTTGGTTTTTGAAGAAAATCTGAAAATGATTTTTGGGAAAAAACTTCATTTTTATATGAAAAAGTGCATATTTGAGAATTAGCTCTATGTCGTACGATAACTGAAGATTGCCTTTGGGGATTTTAATGATTTTGATACTCAAGGTTGAACTTTACCAAAGGAAGCTCCCTTTCGTTTTTGTGGAAAATCTGAAAATAATTTTTTGGAAAAAACTCCATTTTGATATGAAAAAACGCATATTTTGAGAATTAGCTCTATGTCGTACAATAACTCAAGATTGGCCTCAGGGATTTTAATGATTTTGATACTCAAGGTTGAACTTTACCAAAGGAAGCTCCCTTTCGTTTTTGTGGAAAATCTGAAAATAATTTCTGGGAAAAAACTCCATTTTTATATGAAAAAGTGCATATTTTGAGAATTAGCTCTATGTCGTACGATAACTCAAGATTGCCTTCAGGGATTTTAATGATTTTGATACTCAAGGTTGAACTTTACCGAAGGAAGCCCTCTTTTGTTTTTGTGGAAAATCTGAAAATAATTTTTGGGAAAAACTCCATTTTGATATGAAAAAACGCATATTTTGAGAATTAGCTCTATGTCGTACAATAACTCAAGATTGCTTTCAGGGATTTTGATGATTTTGATACTCAAGGTTGAACTTTAACAAAGGAAGCTCCCTTTCGTTTTTGTGGCAAATCAAAAATAATTTTTGGGAAAAAAACTCCATTTTGATATTATTATTATTATTTTTCTTCCACATATTTTTGTCCGAGCGATTATTTTTAAATGGCTTGATGAAATGTTTTGAAGCTTTGCATGAAGTTGAACCACCATCCAAAGTTTTATGTTCGGCATTTGAAATTTTCAAAATGGCCGCCATTTCCAAGATGGCCGCCGAAATACGTCAAAATTTCAACATTGTCGGATTTCAACGAAAATTGATTTCTTGGTAGATTTTGACGCTGCGAATAATGTGGAATCATCAAATGGGGAGTCTGGGGTGACATCGGCTATTGCTTGCAATTGCAAATCTAGTTCTTTTTGCCATTTCATTTAGTCTACAATGCTTAGTAAATTAAAATAGGTTTCAAGAAATCCTTGATATAAACAACATCATGAGTGAGCCTCGTTATGATAGATCTTTTTAGAAAGGGTTGTTTTGATTATTTTACGGGGCTGTGAAGAGCCGAAAAGGAAGCAATGATTTATAACAGTTTTTTATACATTGCCATGTTACACTTGATGGTTTTGCGTGATTCGATAGAAACTGCTTTTGGATAAACATTTGATGGTCATTGAGTGACCCCCAACAAATTTCTATTGAGAACACATTGCAAAATATAAAAACCAGCAAACACTAAATTATTTAACATGTAATTATAAAGATAAAATAATATTTTACGGTCCAACTGTCATTCCGCTACTTTTCTTGTCCTCATACGAAATATGTATATACAGTAAAACCTGTTTAAGAGACCACCTGTATTAGGAGACCAACCCATTTGACAGACCACTTAACACTTACACTTCATATCAATATTAGTTTAAAATTGACCTATATTAAGAGACCACTTGTCTTAAAAGACAACTTTCCCCTAGTCCTTGAATGGTCTCTTAAAACACGTTTCGCTGTATATACTCTTGATATTGCTCATAAATGGTCCACTCTTCAAATAAGTGTCTCAAAAGAAAGTTGTTATGTAGATATTTAATGTATTTAAGGTGCTTAAAAAATTATAGAGGCTTGTTGTGATGGCTCTTCAACCTAGACGTTGGATTTGACATTATCTACATACTGTCTTCGGGTGTGCATATTTTTAACAAAGTGTTTCTAATAAACTAAGTATGTATTAAGAATTAATTTTACTTTCCTTAACAGTAATAAATTATGCACAAAAAAAACCATAAAGTTTACAACATTTACATTAGCACATATTAGCAGATCTTTGATTCTTTCCAAACTTATGCTCTTTACTATTTACCAAAGCCCAGCTGAATTAAATATCTGGCCGGAACAAGGACATGGTCGATTACATAAACCACATCATTGGTTGCAGGAATATCGGCTTTAGTAACATGCGTTAAGGTATTTATATCTTACTCCACGGCCTGAAATGATAGTAAACATTATTATAATCATGCAAAGAAGAAATAATGGTGATGATCAAATAATCATGGAAAAAATACACCTGTCAATGTATTTGAGTGGAAACAGTAAAAGTGGTATGGCCATTTTCTCGTGAATTTATTTCCTTCAGCATGCTTATTTTCTAAATGCATTAAATAATCTTGAAATTAAACTATTTTAACAGGTCATCTGTTATATACACTTTCAGCACAAAATCAATTCAAATGCATTTTGATATATTTCGATAAAAGATTCAGCCACTAAACGTGCCATTGTAATGCAATTTTGACAGATTTTGAAAATTTTTGTAGGTTTTTGTTCAAATTCGTTATAAAGGACTTCCAGAACCAAAATGAACTAACTGCCATTTTAAAGGGCAAACGTTTATACACTCGCAACAAAATTTTGGTTTTGGTTCTCGGTGTCCTTTGAGTAGTACTATCTTGTCAAACACTGTTAAATACCTGAAATGGACACAGACGGCTATTTACAGCCACGTTCGACTACTGACAAGTCAGAAAACATAAAAATGTGGCATATATTATTTTGATATCTAAGAAGCACACATACCACAGACCACCTTACACGATTATCGACAACATTTTAGCATATTGATGATAACCCAGCATAGGAAATAATTTCACGCCTCAGTGGCCATACTTCTTTGCCACAATAAAGCGCGTTATTCTGTGTTTTATGTAGAAACTTAAAAATATGTAGTGTTCAATAATGTGCGTTGAACTGTTTTAACGTGCAAACCAGAAAATATGTAAAGTTCAATAAAGTGTTTTATCGTGTGTTCAAGTTGAAACCATGGAATTAGCAACAGTAAAGCGCCACAGTATATCCATTTATAAGCAATCTAAATTCAATTGATCATACGGCAATTTGTTGTCCAGATATCTTGTTTAATATCTAAGCAAGCGCAAATAAATTGTGGCTAAGTATTTAACGCTACATTTGTATTGTGTTGTTTCACAGACTATCTCATGAAAAACGTCCGTATTTTTCCTGTTTACAAAAGGTAAAAAAATGACTAGGAAACTAGGAATATTATTGATGATTATATTTTTATTAATGTGAAACCTTTGTAAAAAAAATTCATCTGTTCTTGTACATATGTTTCGGTATATAGATTTCCAAATGTTTTGATTTATCTGCACTGAAGAGACATAAGTTGTTAATATGCGCATATGCAACTTTGTTATTCTTTATTCCTTTTTGAAATACCCTTTACTCTGAAATGGTTATTCCATATCTTAAATAACAGCAAAATACATAAGTCAAGAGGTCTTGGGTCCTTCCATTTTGGTGACAGTGAAATAATATTTAAATGTTTCACCACGAATAAAAATGATTTCATAAAAAAATGAATTATACTAAGTACGGCATTATTAACAACTTCAAATTGGTGCTTTAATTTGATATAATCCTGACGTTTTGAATATAGAGCAAGATTTTCCAGATCCTTCACATTAACCCATTAAAATACATTTTTGTGAGTTTCTTTTTTAAATTTATCATATTTAAGATCATTTAATTATTGTAATTGTCAGGATGATATCTCCTGAAAGATACAGATGGTTTTTATGATGTCTTTACCCATCAGACTTATAAATAGGAAGGCGACGTTATGATAAAAAAAAATGATATTTGTCTAAAGCATAGCTCAAGATTCAATATTAGATTTACTTGTCTAGTATATACCAGGTCACTAACATACCGTGTGTAATGTTTAAATCCTACCAAAATCTTTCACTCATATGAAAACTCTTGAAAAGCACTACAAACGTATTAAAGTTTAGACGTTGACGCCAGGTAAAGGCTGTCACTGACCGTGTACGCAATATACACTGTAAGCATTTAACGTCATTGCTCATGCAATGTTATAGATATTTCTAGACTCAGGATATCTATACTCGCCTGATCTAAAAATGCTGTGGTTTGAATGATGTTACTAATAGGAAAAAGAAGGGAAACGGGGAATGTGTCAAAGAGACAACGACCCAAAGGGGAGTAATAACAGCTCAAAGCCACCATAAGATCTTCAATGAACGTTCAGAAAACCCCACACCCAACGGCAGGCTGAAGTTGGCCCCTAAATAAAGAGTAATCAAGTTCAGCGAAATAAACATCATCCTAGACTGCCATTGACATAAAGTGAACTAACTAGAAAACATACAAGCCACACTCACAAAATATATTTATGGTGTTATAATGTTAATTTTTACCAGACTTATTAATATGATATCTGTGGCCTTTTCTAAAAAATGTTGTTATCTTTTTTTCCAAATATGGACTCTCAAATTAATTTCAGATAGAAATTTTAACCCCTTCCAGGTATTCATTTCTTATCTAGATTGAATACCACATGCACCGCTTTAAATGTAATTGGACCCAGGGGGAGATAAATAAGTTTTCAAAAAGGCATATACTCACCAAATGTAGATATACGGAGAGTATCTTGATGTCTATCAATTGTATGTAAACGTACCCTAGAATAAAGACCTGCTGCATATTCAGTGTGTGGTACCACGTGATATTCTAGGATTTCTGGAAGTAAATACAGAAATAATATATAACATTCATAGGTTGAAACAAGAAAATATGTAACATGTACGTCCGTTCCAATCTGAATTATCGTGTTCTTGGAATTTTTCAAAAGGATTGTCCCATTTTTCTCTCTTTTTCATTTGGTATTCGTTTGGTACTTTATTTAAGTAGAAAGCGAAAATATGCCACAAAAGCGAGTTATACTATATTTTGGTTGAAACTAGAAAATATGTTATGTTAAATAAAGTGCGTTGTAGGTTATATGTGAAAACCATAAAATTTGCAACAATTTTGCGCCAAATTTTTACAATTCCCGTACAGCATATTAAATTGAAATGAAATCATTTATTATTAAAATATTAAATCTAACTGTAAGCATTCTAGTAACATTGTTGATACATTTAGTTAGCAATTTCCAATATTTACTGAAAATCAAGCAATGAATTTTTGGGATATTGATCTTGTGCTAATTTGTGGTCCAGACACCTTGAATAAAACCTCAGTAGTTGGTAAGCGCGTAAACGTGTGGAATTATATAAAATGTAATATTAAGTATTGTTTTTTGCACTAACTATATCATAAAAAATTACCACAAAAAAGGAAAAGAAGACTTTGCCTATGAAACCAAAAATATTATTGAAGGACATGTTTTATTCCACGTGTTTGTTCGATGAATAATTATATACCTTTGTGTACATGTAGTGCCTTGTCTGATGTTATTCTTTGGAGAGCACTAGAACTTAATTTTGCAAAAGCTGCGATTGTTGGGGCAAATACTGTCAAACCATCACCTGAAATATCAAATAAAAGTGCTAATGCATGATGATGTGGTCATAAATTAAGTAATAATTGGTTATAAGTCGAGCATTATTATTACCTTAAACGTTCATCCTTAACAACATGTTTTCAGTGTTTCACCCTTTTTGTTTGTTTGATTCTACTCACATATTGTTTATTATACTAAAGGTATAAAGGAACAGAGAAAAGGGAGGTTTAGGTACCCATAAACCGGTTTAACCCTACGGCTAGCTTTTGCTAGTTTCGGTACCAAGTCCGGCTGTCCCGAATTCCATTCGTTGTTTAAGTTTGCTCTTTTTTTATTTGGGATTTTTCTTGTGCAGTTCCTTGGTACATAGTGGTATGCGACTGTGGTTTTCGGTCGTTGCAGGTGTTTTCTGGTATCTTTTTCATTCTATTGATTTAATGTTTTAGTTAAGAAATATCTAGTTTTAATCTCATTCAGGTATTCAATGTAGTTCTGAAAATAAACTGAAAATTCATTTTTTAGCTTAGGATATGATTTATTTGTCGTTTGGCTGAGATTTTGTAATTATAATTAAGAATAAAAATGAGAAAATGTCTTAAAAATGTGAAATGGTGATAACTGTTATGTGTCAAAATATACTTCATTAATTTTGTTTATCATTATAAACTTTAATTTAAAAATGATATAAATGCTATATATAAATGCAGAAACTAAATTAACAGTATTTAGTTATTTATTACCACTGGGTTGATGCCTCTGCTGGTGGACTGTTAGTCCCAGAGGGTAGTCACCGGCCCAGTGGTCATTACTTCGATGCTCATCCGAAAGCTGATTTTATTTGAAACCTTACAATATTCAAATTTTTGTTTTTTTTTAATTGTAAGGAGTATTTCCATCATGCAAAGTTCTGTCCCTATCTGATTTTTTTGTTTTCCGTTTAGACCATATTGGTTTTTGTTCTCTGTCAGTTTTCAAATATCTTTGAGTTTATGGTCTTTTCAAATCTTTAGATTTTAACTGCACTAAAGGGACATAAGTTGTCGAAATGGCCATATGTGTAACTTAATATACAACCAATTCGTTATTTAGTCATTTATAGTGTACATGCGATGTAGTACGATTGTGGAATACTTATTTCATGCATAGATTTAAGATTTTTAAAAGGGGATGTGTTAATCCCGAAATTAATTTGATGGAGGCGTAAATTTTTTTACGCTTTTCTAATTAATATTTTGGGACAAAAATGAATATCACTTACCCGCAAACCGGCACTCTTTACCAGGGCTAATAATGTGCTGAAATCTTTATTTCCGGCTCTAGATCTACAATACTTCCGGTTGGCGGGGTCATTGCTTTGTTGAAAACTTGAACAACTCCATTACATGCTGATAGGTCAAATTTTGTTATTTTAGATCCTTCAACTGTCACAGCCTAAAAGAGAAGGTTCAACTTGAGGTATATTGGATGTATATTCTGTACATGAAGAGTTAATAAAATAAATGAGTTTCTATAGTTGAATGGAAATAGTTACAAAAATTTTCGCCTTTCGGTAGTACAATGTTATTACAACCTGCAGTGGTTTAGCTTCAAGATAGTGAAATACTATAAAATGTACCGTGGTTAATGCAAGATGGTTTTCCATCCCAAATGATGGTTTCACAATTCTGCCAGCTGATATTTAATTCAAACCTCGAATCAACTATATTTCTAGATAACTTTCTTACGATATAGCAAAAATGAAATCACAAATTCATTTGAAACAAAGTGTTCAGACCTAAATTTGTTGATTAAAATTAAAAGGCATCTTATATTATTTCGAATATGAAAATTGTCACATGTTTTTTTTTTACTAAAACACATTGAAATATGTTGTAAACTATATACATAATAAGGGTAATAACGAAATCATCGAACAGATATGTTAGGAGCCGAAATGCAAAGAGCAAAGAGACAAATTAGGTGCAAAACCGCCTAAAATAATAATGAGTACGTTTGACGAGTAAAAAGGTATATTAGCCAATGCATCGGTGTATTTTAAGAGTTCAGCTTCAGTGCCCAAAGCATCAAACGCTACGTCTGTCGGTGTATGTTCCTGAAACAGAATGATGTTCTGAATGGCAAAAAATAAAGACTTTTTTAAACAATAATCGTACGAGATTTTGAAATCTAAATTACTAAAAGTTTCATTTTTTAAAATTTCGCCAGAATACATTAAAACTCTAGAGAGAACTGTTTACCGCCAAAATTTTGATGTCTTATATCAAAAATTCTTACATGGATTTTCAAATTTTTTTGTTGATATTACTTTTATTAGCAAAGCTCTTCGAAACAAAATGTCAGCATTTTAATTCTAATAACAAAATTTCTGACACTCGTACTCCCTTAAACATTTTTATGAAGTTCTTCCTTGTACAACACATTTATAATGATATTGAAAAAAAAAAAACATTTGTTTCAGACTCAAATTAAATATCAAAATATAACCCTCCGCTATCAAAAATGTAAAGGAGACCATTAAATTTTGTTTGAAGCAATAAGTCTTTAGTCTATTTTTGACTTAAGATGGCAGTAGAAGATACTTTTTTTACAATATCAGTCAATCTGTCAGTGCTGTTTTTATACATCGAACGTGGATGCAATTACAATATGAATATGAAAAGATTTTAGAATTGTATACAACTAACCTCCTAAAATAGCATCAGCCAGTCAAGCAGCTGTGACGTATTTTATCAATTTACTTTCACCATCAGTCTTCAGAACTTCTACTAAATTACCACAAAACACACTCTCAGTAACCTCGGTATTTAGTTATCTCTACCACAAATAGCAAACAGGTATTTGAACATCTTGAATTCGTAAACTTCACAGTGTAAACACTGATTGTTCCTTCATTTATGTACAGTTTTATTTATGATAAAAACGTAAGTTTTCGGTTTAATTCGTGACCACAGAATCCTACCTCGTCTAAGTCCACGCAATCCTTGTCCATTCCGAAAAGTGACCACTGTATGTCCATGCCAGGTGTGTCCGTTCAGACTAATGACAACGGAATTCCACCTCGTGTTTGTCCATACGGTATGTGTCCATGTCTGGTGTAGATAAGAGTTGTAATCTTACAGTAGTAAAAATTTAACTACTTGAAGAAGTATCAATAACATTGAACACTGTGGTTCTACTTAATATTTGCAAAATGCAATGCACATAAATGCTGTATTTTGTTTAACAATAAGAATAGTTTAGAAATATATTTAACAACTGTATCAGGTAGTTTGTGACATTTCTCCACCATAAATGGTTCATTTTTTAATCTTAAAACACGAGGATTTCCTAGCGTTTTGAATATTTCAAAATTTAACTATCGAAAATTATATATAAGTCGTCTCCTTTTAATACGGCTTTCGAGATGGAAACTCTCATGAAACTGAAGGAGGAAACAATCGCCTCAATTACCAGTAAGAAGGAATGACTGGATTCAAGTCCTATTGAAATAAATATATCACATTAAAAACAAAATATGTATGAAATTGAAGTGTATTTATAACTTTTCCTACATGACAGTTCTTTGCCTAAATTTTAAATGACGAAAAACAATTAACCTGAAGCGCTACAAATAGAGTGGGGACAATAGACTAATTTGGCGTGTACATTTCACAACTCATTCGCTATTGCCGTACCAATAGTTTGTACAGCAATTTTTATCAACAGAGCGAAAATACTGTCTCAAAAACTTATACATCAAGGGTATGTTCTGTCACTGTTTCAATTGTCACTACAGAAGTTTTAGGTCGTCACCACGATTTGACAGACCGTTACAATGTTTCTATTTCACAAATGAGAATAGATATCTTTAGGTAGATCCAGAGTCTTTATTGGACTAACACCGACTGTTAACTAAACAGGACTTTCCACTGGCTGTGTGACGGTTTCCATGCGTAGAGCAGATCATGCTTACCAATCCTGAGCACCTGATAATACCTCAGTTTTATAGGGGTTCACACTGCTAGTGCTTTAGTTGTGTGGCGTTCTTGTTCTTTTTTTATTATTTGTTTTGTCTTCGTCATACTGTCTCAATTCGTGTCGGACGTGAATTGTCGTGATTTTGGATTTATGATTTTAGAATTCCCCCTTTCCTCGTTCTTGCTTCGGTATTCGTTTGCCGATGTAGTCTAATAAACAGTGGAAGTAAAATAACGAAGGAACAAAGGATTTTACAAAAATCGAAGTCCAAAGACACTGCCAAAACGAGAACACAGAAAAACAATGACGTGAGCTACAAAGCGCAGAAATAAAACACAACATTCAAAACCAAGGTTAACTCCCATGAAACTGAGAGTGACATCAGGTGCTCCGGAAGGGAAGCATGTCCTGCTCTGATAAATTGATTTTATGAAAAATAAGCATCTGTCTATTAAATATCTGTCTTACAAAGAAAGCTATTGGGTCATACGTCATACTGACAATATTACATGAATGAACCCTATTCCCAAAACGGTACAGGATCAAATTTGTGGCCTCTGTGCAACTGTTTTTGCAGAAACAGCCAATTGTTGACTCGCACAACATCCAATAATTTGATCCCGAGCTTTTCAGCTTTCGATGGAATATGCCGTCCAATCACATTGTTTCATTCACATGGAACAATGGTTCCATCCACACAAAGGTCCTTCTCTGGTACCAAACATTGAATGTTCATGAAATTGAGAAGCAGCCGAAAGTCAATCCGTGGTCGCCTGTTTATGTTATTTCTTGTAATTTTTTGTAGATACTATTATCATTTCGTTTATGTTTTTGCCTGATCAGATTGTTAAATGCTAGTTATTGTCTTCAGATATCGTGCTAACCCTGTTATGTTATTAAATGGTAGTTATGTCATTAAGATAATATTTTTGCCCAATCATGCTATTTCATGGTAGTTACCTCATTCAGATTTTTTTCTCCCTTTCTCGGTGATTTTAATCAATGGTAAATACCGTCATTCAAGGTAGCTTTTTGCCCGGTCATGCAATTGCATAATTGTTACAATCCATCAGTTAATGTTTTTTCCCAGCATGTTTTGTCACCGTAGTTTCCTTAATTTGTGAAAAAAATCCCGGTCATATAATTTAATTTAACTGTTATTCAGATAATGTTTTGATTTTATTTACGTTGCCTCCATGTTATTATTCAACAATTGGTGTACAATGGTTTTTTTCATTCATTTAAAATGTAACATAATTATTAAAGCATAAAGGAAAATCGTATTCATAATCTTAGAAAAATTTCAATCTGGAATTGGATTGAAAGGAAAACAAAAGTGATATTTTGATAAAGGAATTTCAGACAGATATCACTTCCATTGCTTGTTTTCCCCCATAAATTTTGTAAATTTTGTCTCATTTGCTTTTACTCCATATCCCTTCATTGCTTATCACTAAAGAATTCTTAAAAGTTTCATAATTTATATTGTCTATGTCAATGATTACCCAAAATTAGCTACTTAAACAAAGGTGTATTACTAACGACTTGAAATCATCAATGCAGAAGTTTTACGGTCGACATCACGATCTTGTGGACCGCTATCTGTGTTTCCCAGATGACAACAGATCTTTTCCAATAACAGCTTAAGTTCATTTTCAGTTCAAGTTTTGACTTTACTACCGCAAATGAAATTGTTCCACAATTCGAGTGTCTTATTAGAAGCATTTGATGCTTACTCCACCGGTGCATTAGACCTCACCCATGTTTTTTTATTGTGTCCGTGTTGTTCATTTGTATGTCTGTCTCCGTTTGTCTTTTCTGTGTTGTACTTCTGTGATATCTTTGTTTATTGGTGTTTTTCATGTTGTCATTGTCCTTGGATTATTCGCTTTTTGAGCTGCCGATTCCGTTATCATTTACTTCCAAATTAGTGTCTCAATTGAAATGTATTATTGAATTATAGAAGCTAAACAACTTTAATCCACCATTTCATTTGTAAAATGCCCGTTCCAAGTCGGGATGTGTGTTCTCGATACTGTCGTGCTGTCTTACGTTTTACTAATTTTCTTAACTGGTCTCTCCTTCTAATAGGGTCTGTAAGTCACGTCATGTGACAGCGAGAAAAATCACGATAACATTGAAATTTGAAAGCGTTTCCCGCCGAAATATGACGTTGCAGGTTTGTGACGTCCTTATTGTTTGCTTGAAACGTCATATTTTTTCTGCTAAACATGCGACTTCCGGGTACCAATTATGTACCCGGAAGTTCCAAAATTGGACGAGACTTACATACCCTATTGCTTCGGACTTTTGTTGTCACTTTTATTTGAGGTACTCAGACATTATAAAAGCTGTCTTGTTTGTTATATGAACAATGGAAGGATATGTGGTAAATGCATGTGAGACAAAGTCTCTACGTACACATGGTAAAACATATCAATGGAACAGCGCATTTATTGTTGTTCTTCATCTCGAAGTCACAATGAGACCTTCAAACATGAGCTTTGCTTATACCTTATAGTAAGTTCCAGATGCCCTAGCACCGGTTTCAGCGGAATTCATTGCTAAATGTCGACCAGCTGCGTGCATGTCTTACAGGATTATCAACAAATAGAAATAAAACTGGCGAAGTGCTCTTACCATAACTGCCATCCTTTGTCAGACAAAAGCACTATTGTCCAAGCTAGTTGACGACACAGGGCGCTTATTAAGTAGATTGTACAAAAACTCGGCATAAGATTAGAGCACTATAACATGTGGTCAGAATAACATTTTGAAATTACAAAAAATGAATGAATAAAATGTCATAATTTGAAAGTTTGATATTGTATTCATATATGAAATTTTTTCCATAAATCAAATCTATAGAGAGCATACATCTCTCGCATAAGGAATCTTTTATGGACTCTACACTGCAGAAAAGATAAAACTCTTACATAACCAATAAATAATGAATGTGCCTGCTTCTGGTTCAAGTTGATAGAAATGAAGTAAAAGTATATGGTTTGTTTCCGTTGATTTATTCACATTTTTACTTTTTGGGGTCATTAAGAGCTTGCTATATGGGGTGAGGTTCTTCACAGTGTTGAAGACCGTACGGTGACCCGTAGATGCTTTGTTTTTGGGTCGTTTTAACCTGGAAATGGAATGTATTTTCCTTGACAGTTACCCCATGTTCTTCTTTTTTATATCTACATATTACAAAGCATGACTTCAGATGTGTAACTTTTCAAACAAAGTGTTGAAAATAAATCAAATAAGTATAATAAATTAATTTTATATTTTCTTCAACAATAATAAAGTATGCACATATAAAATACAACTTAATTTACAAAATTTACATATTTTACATATGTACAAGTGTTTGATTCTTTGGTGTCTTATGTTTTTTTTTTCTTCATTTTTTACCAAATCCAAGTTGAAGATAATATCTGGCCGGAACAAGGACGTGGTCGATTACATGAACTACACCATTGGTTACTGGAATATCGGCTTTTGTTACATGTGCGGTATTAACTCTTACTCTACGTCCTGAAATCAACATTATAAACAATAAACATCTCTATTAAATTTACTTTGCTAGCTGTACTATAAAGTGTCACCATTTTAAAGTACAAGTAATTTAACATAGCAATATTTATTAATTAAGGTCTTTCACCACAGTGAAAGACCTTATTGTAATTCTTCGGATTATTTTTTTTTTATTCTTTTTGGTCCGCCGCAAAAGCTGTGAAAAAACTTCGCGACATATCATTTCGATACTTGGAGTGATAAATCGGCATCACTGTGGGATCTCAAAACTGAGTCAAGCATCTTGACCTATTTTTAGTAACGGAGTTATCTGCCCCGGAACAAAAAATCTTGTTATCGCTTAAACTCGGAAACCGTAAAAGATAGCTGATTAAGAGTAATGAGTAAAATGTTCCTTGAGTCATGACGGAACTTCGTTACATTTAGACCGAAACTGTGCGGTATGGTATTTTATGAGTTATTGCCCTTTGAATAATTTTGGGTTTCCGTAAAAATTTTTTTTTCACAAACCGTAAGTCGAAGAGACCTGAAACCTTCACCATTGTTCAGAAGTCTTATATGGCCATCTAAAAATGTCAAGGTCAAAGGTCACCGGTCAAGGTCACCGATAACCTGTAGCCTTGTTACCGCTTCAACTCGTAAACCGTAATAAATGGCTGAAAACATATAATGGGAAAAATGTTCATTATCATGAGTCGCAACTTTGTTACATTTGGTCCGAAGAGATTTGACGACTCTTTATATGAGTTATTGCCCTTTGAAAGATTTTGAGTTTCCGTTAATGCTAAATACTCCCAAATGATAAGTCGTAGAGACCTGAAACCTTCACCATTGTTCATAAGTCTTATATGGCCATCTAAAGATGTCAAGGTCAAAGGTCACCCGTCAAGGTCACTAGTGGCCTTTAGCCTTGTTATCACTTCAACTCGTAAACCGTAATAGATGGCTGAAAACATTTAAAAGGAAAAATGTTCATTATCATGAGACGCAACTTTGTTACATTTGGTCCGAAGAGATTTGAAGACTCTTTATATGAGGTATTGCCCTTTGAAAGATTTTGAGTTTCTGTTAATGCTAAATACTCCCAAATGATAAGTCGTAGAGACCTGAAATCTTTACCATTGTTCACAAGTCATATATGGACATCTAAAAATGTCAAGGTCAAAGGTCACCGGTCAAGGTCACGTATGACCTATAGCCTTGTTATCGCTTCAACTCGTAAACCGTAATAGATGGCTGAAAACATATAATGGGAAAAATGTTCATTATCATGAGTCGCAACTTTGTTACGGTTGGTCCGAAGAGATTTGACGACTCTTTATATGAGTTATTGCCCTTTGAAAGATTTTGAGTTTCCGTTAATGCTAAATACTCCCAAATGATAAGTCGTACAGGCCTGAAACCTTCACCATTGTTCACAAGTCATATATGGCCATCTAAAAATGTCAAGGTCAAAAGTCACCGGTCAAGGTCACCAATGACCTTTACCCTTGTTATCGCTTGAACTCGTTAACTGTGAGAAATAGATGATCAAATGTATTTGAGAAAATGTGTGTCTTATTGAGGTCTACATTTGATTCTGAGGTCCAAAATAATTGGACCATTCATTTTGGACCTATAGCCCAAAAACGATTTTTCGAGGTCCGATTTTTGAGTTTTTTGCTTTTATCTCAAAAACTATTTAAGATACAAAGAAACTATTAGAAGATAAAATGTTCAGCTAAATATGGCCGACAAAATGGGGTCAAGGTCAAAGGTAATGGTGCTTAGCAACAACGTTATTTACCATAAATGTCCTTAGCAACCATAGGCAAAAAGTTTTGTTATGTTGTAAAGAGGAAATAAATGACATTGCCAACCGGAAGTGACTTTCATGTCCTTAGCAACAAGCTAATTTTTCGAAAAAGTCCTTAGCAACCATTGAACAAAAGACTAATAAAGGTCAGAACTTTTGTTAACATCACATTTTTCACCGAAATAAGACATCAAAATCAAACTCAACCATGTAATCATGGTGAAAACTGGTGAAAGACCTTGCAATTGTTCTCTGAACAATTGACTTTTTAATTATTATTATTATTATTATTTTTATTCTTTTTCTTCCGCCGCAACTCAAGCTCAAAAACTACGCGACATATCATTTCGATACTTTAGGTGATGAATCGACATCAGTGTGGGATCTTAATATTGATCTATTTTTAGTAACGGAGTTATCTGCCCCGGAACCAAAAATCATGTTATCGCTAAAACTCGGAAACCGTAAAAGATAGCTGATTAAGTGTAATGGGAAAAATGTTCCTTAGATCATTACGCAACTTTGTTACATTTTGACCGAAACCGTGCGGTATGGTATTTTGAGTTATTGCCCTTTGAAGTTTTTGAGTTTCCGTAAAATTTTTTTTCTCAGAAACCGTAAGTCGTAAAGACCTGAAACCTTCACCACTGTTCATAAGTCAAATATGGCCATCTAAAAATGTCAAGGTCAAAGGTCACCGGACAAGGTCACCGATGACCTTAGGCCTTGTTATCACTCGTAAACCGTAATAGATGGCTGAAGACATGTAATGGGAAAAATGTTCATTGTCACAAGACGCAACTTTGTTACATTTGGTCCGAAGAGATTCGACGACTTTTTATATGAGTTATTGCCCTTTGAAAGATTTTGAGTTTCTGTTAATGCTTAATACTCCCAAACGATAAGTCGTAGAGACCTGAAACCTTCACCATTATTCATAAGTCAATTATGCCCATTTAAAAATGTCAAGGTCAAAGGTCACCGGTCAAGGTCACCGATGACCTTTGACCTTGTCATCGCTTTCACTCATAAACCGTAATAGATGGCTGAAGACATGTAATGGGAAAAATGTTCATTGTCAAGAGACGCAACTTTGTTACATTGGTCCGAAGAGATTCGATGACTCTTTATATGAGTTATTGCCCTTTGAAAGATTTTGAGTTTCCGTTAATGCTTAATACTCCCAAACGATAAGTCGTAGAGACCTGAAACCTTCACCATTGTTCATTAGTCGTGTATGGCCATTTACAAATGTCAAGGTCAAAGGTCACCACTCAAGGTCACTGATGACCTTAGACCTGGTTATTACTTTAACTAGGAAACCGTAATAAATAGCTGATTAAATGTATTTGAGAAAATGTAAGTCTTATTAAGATCTACATTTGGTACATTGGGTTCAAAATAATTGGACCAGTGGTTTTGGACCTAGGGCCCAAAAACTGTTTTTCGGGGTCCGATTTTAGGTTTTTTGCTTATATCTCAAAAACTATGTAAGATACAAAGAAACTATGAGAACAAAAAATGTTCACTTAAACATGGTAGAAAAAATAGGGTCAAGATCAAAATTCAAGGTCATTAGCAACAACATTTTTTTGCCATAAAGACCTTAGCAACCATAAGCAAAAATATTTGTAATGCTGTAAAGAGGAAATAAATGACATTGCCAACCGGAAGTGACTTTCATGTCCCTAGCAACAAGCTAATTTTCGAAATAGTCCTTAGCAACCATTGAGCAAAAGACTAGTTAAGTTCAAAACTTTTGTTTACATCACATTTTTGACTCAAATAGACATCAAAATCAAACTCAAACATGTATTCATGATGAAAACTGGTGAAAGACCTTGCAATTGTTCTCTGAACAATTGACCTTTTAATTATTAGTATTTTTGTTCGCTCATCTGATATGGACCTGATAATCCTTGTCAAGCGAACAAAAATACTAATATTTTTTTTTATCGGTAATTCCACTAGGGAATACAAACTTAATTACTTTTTTGTTAAGTTATTATTCCTTTTTACGTTTTGTCTTGCAACAACTTTCGTTTAATAGTGAAAAACTATGCACTAGTGACGTCACTCCATTCATTCAAATACATGGTGACGGTTACGAAGGAAGGGACGTCTATTGGAAGTAATGAAAATGTCACATTGAAACAAAATTCAGGATCATATTATAGTGTGGTAAGGTAGGTTGAAACTATGTGCTAAATGTCTTGATGTTTTGGGGATAATCAAAAGGAAATTGTTCATATTTCAACGTCTTCAATGGAACTGTCACGTCAAGGTGTCATGGCGTCAATTCAGTTGTCATAATGTTACTCTTGGTTTGAGAACACAAGAGATTATCCCCCACTCCTTGTCACTTTTTCTTTTTATACCACCATCAGCCGCCATAAGTGCTGACACTTCTCTGTCCCTGTTGCCCTATTTCCCTTTTAAGATCCCGTCCAGAGTTGAAGTTTGCTCCCTCCCCCTTCTGTCTCAGTTCTCCGTCGCCTAGTTTTTCTCCTGTCTTTACCAAATTTCAATAAGCCCCACCGTCTTGTTGCATGATTTACTAGTAATATGGACAAACTCACTAATCCGAGATTTGATGGAAGGGGTGCCGGAGGTTATGCTTTTGTNGTAGGGACTACCATTACAGAATTTAGGAAAATGATAAATCGTTTTTATTTTAGGAAGAACTGTTTAAGATACTCTCCGGATACTGTGTATGTGTTGCATTTTAAATGTACTTGTAACACTGCTTAGTGTCTGGGTAGATCTGTTTAGCACAACATTTGATCTCATCGTGTCATGTTTATATTTTTTGTTGATCGTTGGTGTTTTTTATCAAGATTGTCTATTTATTTATTTATTTATTTATCTATTTTTTTTTCTTGTTTGCATGAAAATTTGGTTTTATGTTTCAAAGATCATTGACATTTATTTACTACGCAAAAGGTGTAGTTTACTTTTTGTTGCACACGTTTTTTCCCACATCATTCACTTGCTTTTTTTCTATCGCGATTGGCCAAAAATGAGAAAATATTCTTCTGCAACATGTTCGCGCATGCCAAATGACCAACAGCTGATAATTTCTAGTATCAGGTGTAACACAACTAATTCGGAACCTGGTCAGGCACATCTCTGAATATATTCCTTATTTGAGACAACATAGTTCCAAGGAATAGTGTCGTAGATTGAAAAGGTTGACAAGTCTCTATGAACTAAATTGAGAAAGCATTTAATAGAGATTCTTTTCAGCCTAAATTTATACTATTTCGTTGAAAATTGAAAATTTTATAAAAGTTGAAAGCGGAGGTATTTTTCCCGTGAAAACACAGACAGGAAGTACCTATCCCTAGGTTGTGACCTTCCGATACCAGTTTTTTCTTATATTAAGTTAAGGTCGGTTCATTTTTCATGAGAGTTAACGAAAGAGGTGTCTTTCAGATGAGACATGTGTCATTTTGTTTAAACATCAGACACAAATTCTACGAACGCAGAAACATGTGCAATTTAACATGGGAGGCAATGGCAGACGGAATTAGTTGTGTTACACCTTTTACAAAAAATAGCATTTTTTTTTCAAATACTGTTCATTGAACTGAAAAAAGTTCTAGTTTGATCCATTTTGTTAAAATATAATTGATTTTATGACAAATTCGTTTGTGAAACCATATTTAGGTCTCAAAATTGCTGTTACGTAATAACTTCAGAGATTTTTGAATAACAGTGAATGAGTACAGAAAAAAGTTCGGAAACTAGTATTTTTCGTTCTTTCATTACCGCCATGTCACTAGTAAATGATGATCAAAGAATGTTTTAGCAAAAAAGGATAGACATTTTGCAATAGTCTTGAAAATTTAAGCTGGATTTCTTTTGCAAATCGCGACAATTCTACGTTTTGCTTTTCACGGACACGAATCACATAAAATCATTCCCAAGTCTTTTTTATGGGCTATAGACGTCTGAATTGCATACCAATACATAAAATTGCACTGATTATCCTAAATAAAGTTACTAACTAATAAAAGTTTGCAGATAGTGAACAGAATCACGGATATTTGCATTTTCTCGAAAAGGGGGGGGGGGGGGGGNGGGGGGTACCCGGCCTATGATCAACATGCTTGAAATCTTGAAACAACACAAATTACATGTTTTAAACAACTTCATATCATTTGTTAAATTATTTTCTGGAAGCCAGACGCGCTTTTAGTGTCAAAATAGCAGTCTGTATCAATCTCAAAGTCTATAGCACAGAAGTCGGAATTTTGTTAAATCCAAGTGCAAAAGCACTGGAAGCACCGTTTGTATATTTGTCCACAAATTTTGAAAATATAGACTTATGCATAAAATAAAGTTGTAGTTTTCTTGCATGCACACGAAAGATGAAAAATATACAGATACAAGAGCATTGGAGGGAATTTTTTTCATTTTTTCTGTTATAGGTGTAACACAACTAATTCGGAACCCAGTCGGGCACATATCTGAATAAAGTCCTTATTTGAGACAACATAGTTCCAAGGAAGTGTCGTAAATTGAAAAGGTTGACAAGTCATTATGAATTAAATTGAGAAAGCATTCAATAGAGATTCTTTTCAGCCTAAATTTATACTATTTCGTTGAAAATTGAATATTTTATCAAAGTTGAAAGCGGAGGTATTTTTTCCGTGAAAACACAGACAGCAAGTACCTATCCCTAGGTTGTGACCTTCCGGAAACCAGTTTTTTCTCATATTTAAGGTCGGTTCATTTTTTCATGAGAGTTTACCGAAAGAGGTGTCTTTCAGATGAGACATGTGTCATTTTGTTTAAACCTCAGACACAAATTCTACGAACGCAGAAACATGTGCAATTTAACATGGGAGGCAATGGGAGACGGAATTAGTTGTGTTACACCTTTTACTTGTTGCTGGTCGTCTTGCCTTTGATACAAACTTTAAGATGTAGTAGAGATCAAAGAAAACTCTCCCAAATTACCGATGATTTATTTTATCGATCGGTTATTTGTATGAATTTCCTTTGATGTACAGAGACTGATCATTTCAATATCACCGAACTGGACATTATCACGAAATTATTGAGTCAGTGTGAGGCCTCACGTGCTGGTTGCTATGCTGACGTCATGTTTTGATAGTATGTCGTGTTCATACGCGTAAAACGTTGAATGAAACATAGATGTAAATTATTGCAACATACAAGAAATTTCAATTTATTATAGAGTTCTATTTATAATTTTGTGAATTACCAATAAAAGAAAATAGGACATTTTGTTTTTGATACGGACTATATCACGGCGTAACGCATCAAGCTCGTCCTAACGGGCTCACTTGATACTGGCCTTGATAAAGTCGGTATCAAAAACAAAATGTCCTATATTCCATATTTACCTGTTGCAACTTGCAACTCCCTAAATCAACCTGGACAATATGAAAAAGAAAGGAAATGGGGTAAATGTCAAGGAGACAACATCCCATATCCAGGTTAAAACGACCAAAAACAAAACATCTAGGGGTCACCATATGGTCTTCAATACAGTGAGTAACCTCACACCATATAGTAAGCCCTAAATGGCCCGAAAAGGTAAAAAAGTGAAAAAATCAATGGAAACAAACCACATCCAATAACCCAAATATTAAGAAACTAAAATTTTATAAGAAGACAAGGACAAGCCATTGACCAACATATTCCTGACTTGGGACAGGCGCAAAAATTGTGGTGGTGTTAAACTCGTTTTCTTGGATCCAAACCCTCCCCTATGTGTGGTGAATGGCTAAAAATAAATACACAAAAAGACTCACAGTAAAAATCAAACTAGAAAAAAGTCCAACTTATCAAGACGAGTACCCTTACAATGAAGTACATAAAACATGAAGACAAGTACTGTCGGGACAAATTCTCGCAGTTACTGACAGCTACCTAATGACATAATTTCCGTTGACTATGATATTAAGCCTTCTTACATATGAAATTTCAATTGAAATACTTCTAAATAGATTTGGTATAACAACATCATCAATTATGAAAGAAGAAAATGATATTGTACAATGCCAAATACTGCCAATATGAAAAAATTTTTAAATTTAGTTATGGCGTAAAGCATTTAGGAGATGATCAATATTTTTGCCAACAAAAACCAGAAGTAAAGATTTAACAACAATGCTGTATCCTTTATGAATAAGTTTGTTCAACGGATTAATAAGTTTGGAAGGACAATTTTTGAATTTATGCGCTTTGTAAATGATATTTCCATAGAAGTTTGGATGTGAAATGCCCTCATGTATAAGAGCCCTGAATGTAGAACCACATTTTCTTAATAAGTCAATGTATCTATAATAACATTTAGAGAATGTTTTTATCAATTTATGATATCTAAACCCTTGATGCAGAAGTTTTTCAGCGAGACAAAGATTTCGGTCGTTGAAGTCAGAAACATTACTACATACTCGTGCATATCGAACAAGTTGTGAAATGTAGACCCCGTAAGAAGGGGCTAACGGAACATCGCCGTCGAGATGGGGGAAATTGACTATAGGGAATGAGAAATCATCCCTTTTATCATAAACCTTAGTGTTTAACTTTCCTTGATTTATTGATATATCAAGATCAAGAAAAGGAGTATAATCACTGCTGCTATTGGATTTATTTCAAGTAAGTTCTGCAGGATAAATGTCAGTTATTTACCTCGATACCCGTATATATATAGAGAGATCTTGTTATAAAAAAAATTGGTGATTTACCGACGTTTCCTAGTGAATTAAATATTGTAATGGGCTAAATAAAAGATTTCTTGTCACTTATCCGGAATTATTATTATCAAAAAATTCATCTCGGGACCGAAAAACTCTATAGCTCTCCTTGCATTCGTGGGTTCATGAGTTATTCGGCCAATCTATGAAAATTTCTCGATACTCATAATTTTGGATTCACCCCTGTAACTAGATGTCTGTACTCACCAAAGTTAGAAATACGAAGAGCATCGTGATGTATGTCAATTGTTTGTAAACGTTCCCTAGCATACAGACCTGCTGCATATTCAGTGTGTGGTACCACGTGATATTCTAGGATTTCTGTAAGTGGAAACAACAATGATGTATAATTTTATTGTTTAACTGAAGTTATATCAATGGAATTCACCTTCGTGTTTTTTTCAATTGGTGTCGCCGCTGCACTATCGGGTGGTTAACGGGAAAACTGATATTTCACGCGTGTTCAAAAATTGTTCATTGTGTGTGAATTTTCCCGGAATCAGGAAGACATAAAACAAAGCCTTATAGTACAGTGGTGACACCATAGGGGACGAAATATGGAAGGTGCATTCCTTTCCTTTACTAAATACAATCAGAAGTGGAAACCAGAATATATGAAACAATAAAACGCCTTCTAATGTGAAAAAGCGTGATCTTGGATTTTTGATTTTAGAATTTCCCCCTTTTCTCTCTTTTTCATTAGTGGTCGCCTTTGGGTGAAAACCTTGCATATGCAACAATATAAATAATATTAATAAGTGACGGATGTGTTTTTCTCTATTTTGTTTTGTTGTGTTTTTTGCTTTTGTTTTTTTTGTGTGTTTGTTTCTTTTTTGTTTTTTGTTTTTGTTTTTGTTTTTTTGTTTGTTTGTTCTGATTTTTTTTTGGGGGGGGTTGTATTTTTTTCCGTTTTGTTTTTTGTTTTTAATTTTGTTTTGTTTTCTTTGTTTTTTTTTCATAGTTAATGTTTTTAACTTTTAAATACCTTTGAGTAGTGCCTTGTCTGATGTTATTTTTTGAAGAACTCGAGAACTCAGTTTTGCAAAAGCTGCATTTGTTGGTGCAAATACTGTCAAACCATCACCTGAAATATTAAGATTGCAATTGCAAGTCAAAATCATGGAGAATGGATCTCATAGATTAAACATAGATTGATCAGAAGAAATGAACTATTTAGTATCTTAAAAGTTCATTTGAAACTTTTATCTTTTCCTTGTTTCCACTCTTACAGTGCTTGTACAGTAAAACATAACCAATCACACAATTATACCATACACCATACACCATGCACCATTACCCCTTACACCATGAACCATTACACCATATACCCTACACCATCACACCATACACCATTGCACCATATACCTTACACCATACACCATGCACCATGCACCATACACCATATACCATGTACCATACACCATACACCATGCACCATACACTTTGCATCTTACACTATACACTATGTCCAGTACAATGTATTTGCATTTTGGTTTTTATTTTATAGTGGCCGGTACATACAACAAATGAATTTTATCTTTTTGTAGGACAAAATGAAGATTTTCAAAAAAAAAATTGTCTCGGCGAGATCTCATTTTTCAATCTCAACTCTAGAATACTTTCCACAAAGCTTGTTATTTACAATCGTGTAAATAAAATAAAGGGTGAAACAGATTTTCGTTTGCCGTATTTTATTTCGCGTGTTGCTTTTTCTCGCTTCTAAAATTTCCTTTATATCTTTCGATTATCGAGCGTGCATTAACATATCATTATGAATGCGGCAAAGGCTTAGGGTTATCATCGTACAGCGTCCATGACCTTTTTTTCGTACACCAAACAAGATCTTATTTCACATGTAATGTACATTGTACACGAGAATTTCGATATTTCCTCCATCAATCAGAACCTATTTCTATTTTTTATAGTCCGTACAATGACCCATTCCTTTAAAACCCTCATTAATCATATAAATAGAGAATTGGAGTACTGATGGCATTTGCACCATTTCGCATACTATCTATGTCCCTATTGTAGCATATTTTCAGTAAGTTTGTACAAAATTTGAGTACTAAATGGTATTTACATGATATCGTATAATATCGATATCACTATTGTTGCATATTTTCAGTAAATTTGTACCAAATTTGAGTACAAGATGGAATTTATATCATATCGCATACTATCGATATCCCTATTATTGCATATTTTCAATATATTTGTACCAAATTTGAGTATCAGATGGAATTTACATCATATTGCATAATATTGATATCCCTATGTTGCATATTTTCAGTAAAATTGTACCAAATTTGAGGATTAGATGGCATTTACACCATATCGCATACTATCAATATCCCTATTGTTGCATATTACCAAATTTGAGTATTAGATGGCTTTCCACCATATCGCATACTATCAATATCCCTATTGTTGCATATTTTCAGTAAAATTGTACCAAATTTGAGCATTAGATGGCATTTACACCTTATCGCATACTATCAATATCCCTATTGTTGCATATTTTCAGTAAATTTGTACCAAATTTGAGTATAAGATGGCTTTCCACCATATCGCATACTATCGATATACCTATTGTTGCATATTTTCAGTATATTTGTACCAAATTTGAGTACTAGATGGCACTTACATCATATTGCATACTATCGATATTTCTATTGTTGCATGTTTTCAATAAATTTGTACCAAATTTGAGTACTAGATGGCATGTACATCATATTGCATACTATCTATATCCCTATTGTTGCATATTTTCAGTATATTTGTACCAAATTTGAGTATCAGATGGAATTTTCATCATATTGCATAATATCGATATTCCTATTGTTGCATATTTTCATCATATTTTCATCATGTTCCTTCGGTATTCTACTGCTGTTGTTCAGTAAATTTGTACCAAATTTGAGTACTAATTGGCATTTACACCATATCGCATACTATCGATATCCCTATTGTTGCATGTTTTCAGTATATTTGTACAAAATTTGAGTACTAGATGACATTTACATCATATTGCATAATATCAATATCCCTATTGTTCAATATTTTCAGTAAATTTGTAGCAAATTTGAGTATTAGATTGCATGTAGTCATATCGCATACTATCTATATCCCTATTGTCGCATATTTTCAGAAAATTTGTTCCAAATTTGAGTACTAATTGTCATTTACACCATATCGCATACTATCGATATCCCTATCGTTGTATGTTTTCAGTATATTTGTACCAAATTTGAGTACTAGATGGAATTTATATCATATCGCATACTATCAATATCCCTATTGCTGCATATTTTCAGTAAATCTGTACCAAATTTAAGTATAAGATGGCATTTTCACCATATCGCATACTATCGATATCCCTATTGTTGCATGTTTTCAGTATATTTGTACAAAATTTGAGTACTAGATGACATTTACATCATATTGCAAAATATCAATATCCCTATTGTTGCATATTGTCAGTAAATTTGTACCAAATTTGAGTACTAGATGGCATGTAATCATATTGCATACTATCTATATCCCTATTGTTGCATATTTTCAGAAAATTTGTTACAAATTTGAGTACTAATTGTCATTTACAACATATTGCATACTATCAATATCCCTATTGTTGCATGTTTTCAGAATATTTGTACCAAATTTGAGTATCAGATGGAACTTACATCATATCGCATAAAATCGATATTCCTATTGTTGCATATTTTCGGTAAAATTGTACCACATTTGAGCATTTGATGGCATTTACACCATATCCCATGCTATTGATATCCATATTGTTACATGTTTTCAGCATGTTCAGTATATTTGTACCAAATTTGAGGTCTAGATGACATTTACATCTATTGCATAATATTGATATCCCTATTGTTGCATATATTCAGTAAACTAGTACCAAATTTGAGTACTAGATGACATGTACATCATATTGCATACTATCTATATCCATATTGTTGCATATTTCCAGTAAATTTGTACCAAATTTGAGTACTACATGGCATTTACACCATATCGCATACTATTGATATCCCTATTGTTGCATGTTTTCAGTATATTTGTACCAAATTTGAGTATTAGATTGACTTTATATCATATTGCATAGTATCGATATCCCTATTGCTGCATATTTGCAGTTAATCTGTACCAAATTTAAGTATAAGATGGCATTTTCACCATATCGCATACTACTGATATCCCTATTGTTGCATATTTTCAGTAAATTTGTACCAAATTTGAGTACTAGATGGCATGTAATCATATCGCATACTATCGATATCCCTATTGTTGCATATTTTAAGTATATTTGTACCAAATTTGAGTATCAGATGGAATTTACATCATATTGCATAATATCGATAACCCTATTGTTGCATATTTTCAGTAAATTTGTACCAAGTTTAAGTACTAATTGGCATTTACACCATATCCCATACTATCAATATCCCTATTTTTGCATGTTTTCAGTATATTTGTACCAAATTTGAGTACTAGATGGAATTTATATTATATCGCATACTATCAATATCCCTATTGTTGCATATTTTCAGTAAATTTGTACCAAATTTGAGTATTAGATGGCATTTACACCATATCTCATACTATCTATATCCCTATTGTTGCATGTTTTCAGTATATTTGTACCAAATTTGAGTACTAGATGACATTTACATCATATTGCATAATATCAATATCCCCATTGTTGCATATTTTCAGTAAATTGGTACCAAATTTGAATACAGGATGGCATGTACATCATATCGCATACTATCGATATCCATATTGTTGCATATTTCCAATAAATTTGTACCAAATTAGAGTACTAGATTGCATTTACATCATATCACATCCTATCAGTGTCCCTATTGTTGCATGTTTTCAGTATATTTGCACCAAATTTGAGTACTAGATTGCATTTACACCATATTGCATGACATCTCTATCCATATTGTTGCATATTTTCAGTAAATTTGTACTAAATTTGAGTAGTAGATGGCATTTACACCATGTACTATACTATTGATAGCCTTATTGTTGCATCTGTTCAGGAAATTTGTACCACATTAGAGTCACAGCAGCTAGATAGTATTCTGACAAAATGGCATATACTATGCATACACCACGTATGTTGTATGGTTAAGACAAATGTGTGCCAAATTTGAGTTTTAGTTGACATTTGCAGCAAATCATACTAAATATGAGTGTTTGTAATTTCTTGCATGTTTTAGGGAACATTATGCCAATGGGAAAATATCATTCTGCCATATAAATATACGTCCTTGATTCTGCGCACTGTGAGTATTTGGACATCAATACGTCATATCATAATATTTTCTCGCAAGTTTTCGGGATTGTAAAATTGTTGAAAAAAATATTACTTTTGTCAAGTTTATGGCAAAATTTATTGAAAAATATGTGTCATGAACCAGAGCGATCTTCGCGAACATAATTTGATTGTCCATCGGCTTTCGGCGGAAAATTCAAAAATACGTTAAAATACAAATTAAAAAGATATGTTTTTGTGGTTTTATATTCAAATCTTCGATTTTAGTTAAAAAATAAAAAGATATGCGTTTTTTGTCACTACATGTTTTTTGCGTTTCTTTTTGGCTAATTATTATTTCATGGTTGTAGAAAATAGCCTCCTGCTGGCGCATAAAAAGCACGATTAATTTTCTTTTTCATTGCTTTATTAGGTTAACATATTTTTGAAAATGTATTTTATATTAACTTCGATTGCGCCAGTCCCGAGGCGCCATGCAGTTCATTGTTTTTCGTTCACATCGTGTCGCTCGATCGTGTATCTGGTGTATGGTCCAGAGTTACCGAGTACAGAGTATGGGTTATGGTGCATGGTGTATGGTTCATAGTTTATGGTTCATAGTGTATGGTTCATAGTGTATGGTGTATGGTTCATGGTGTATGGTTCACGTAGCAACACCATACACCATTACACCATACACCATGAACCATTGAACCATACACCATGCACCATTGAACCATACACCATTACACCATACACAATACACCTTAAAATGGTTATGTTTTACCCTACAAGTACTGTACATTGATTTAAATTTCAAGTATTATCGAGAAATATCCAGTTTTAATCAGATGCAGATTATAATAAATCAAGACTTCATGCACTATAAATTCCTTTTTAATGTTATTATATGATTTTATTGCAACGTTCAAGCGAGTGGCAAAAATTTCATATCAAAGAGATATAAATTAACACCTAAAGCCGACCATCAGAAAGACAACCTATAGAGACAGAACACGAAAACCACATTGTCAGTTATGTTCTGTACTTGTTTAACAGTTGATTGACAGCACAATGACAAATAGTAGCGAATACGGGTACCCACTTGTAATATAATGGCTAAGTCCATGTTTTGCTACGCGAACCCGCAAAATCAATCAAATCAAATTCTGAAATAGGAGGTGAATATATACATTATGTTATAAAGACTGTGTGAAAGTTTCATGTAAATCTTTTCACTGGTTCAGGAGGAGTAGCGTATAA
>MJUU01045724.1:33089-60928 GCA_002080025.1 Modiolus philippinarum
AAATTCGTTTTCGCCCATAATTTGCCCCTAGGGCGTTTGACATAAATTCCGAATCCACAGTGCACTACTTCAGATCATACTCTAGTATGGTGCCAAGTTTCAAATTTGTATCTCTTATAGTTCCAGAGCTATCGGGGTGCGTTACAAACGCACGTACGTATGTACGTACATACGGACGGACTGCATTACATAATTAAAAAAAACGGACATTTTCAGAAAGATTTCACGTGTTTACGGATTTTGACTAAACCCTGGATTTACTCACTTATAGTGTGTCGGGTGCTGTTAGTGGAGCAGGACATGCTTACCCTTCTGGAGCATCTGATGTCACTCCCAGTTTTCATGGGAGTTCTCACTACAAGTGCCTTAGTTCTGAATGTCCTATTTTTATTTCCGTTCCTTGTGGCTGTGTCATGTCCTTGTTTTGTCTTTGTTTACTCTGTGATCCCTATTTGCCATGTCTCTGGACTTTATTTTGGAATTATCCCATCCCTGGTTCCTTCGGTATTCTACTGCCGTTGTTAACCGTTTGACCCTATGGGAAAACACGTTCAAAGATCTTCCCGGAAACTGATGAGTCAACTAAGAACAAACTTGGCCACAATTATAGTTTTACTTGGTCCCAAAAGGTGTTTTTCAGGTCAGCATACTGAAGAATTGTTTCAACGGGGAATATTTTTAACATGGGATCCAATGGGAAAATATTCAAAGATCTTCTAAAAAGCTGAACCAACTGGAATAGAACTTGTCCACATTAGTCCTTGAGTGGTCTCCTGTATAAAAGTTTTGTTTTCAAATTCAGGCTATATCCAAAATGATCATCAGCAGGGACAATTGTTTAACAATTGACTGTATGAGGAAACGCATTAGAAAATATCCTCCTGTGAAACGACATAGCCAAATTGAACAGAACTTGGCCACAATTCTCCTTAAGTGATCTCCTTCAAAATAGTTTTTTTCAGGTTGTCGCTATATCCAATGACAACTACATGGGAACATAGTTGAACATCGAACATTATGTGGAAAAATGAAAGAACTTCTCTGAAACTGCTAGGCCATTGGAACCAAACTTGCCAACGATCATGGGTTTTAGATGGGCACATGCAATAAAGATGTTTTTTAGGTTCAAAATTTATGCTGGATGGCATCCAGCAGGGAACATAATTTAACACTGGACCCATTAGTGATTATTTTCAGAGATCTCCTCCACTGAAACTTTATATCCAATTGGAGCCAAAGTTTGCTACAATATCTTAAGGAGGTCCATGTACAAAGTGTTTTCAAGGTTCACACTTTATCCAAGATGGCCCCCAACAAGAAACATTTTAAAATTGGATCCAACAAAAACATATGTACCAAGGTCTTACACTGATTGTAACTGTAATTTAAGTTTGGACTCCTTAACAAAGGCTTTCTATGTAAGCGAAGGTCGAGTTGAGTGATACAGGCTGTTGAAAGCCTCTTGTGCACGCTTTTTGCAAGATGGTTGCCAGCAGGAAGCACATTTAAACATTGGACTCTAAATGAAAGTCAAACACTAGAAATATTACTGCAGATCAACTATGACCATGGTCGTTGTTAAATACTTACTCCTACTAAATCAACTTTAAAAATTGCCTCTTATAAACTTTGTCAATCAATATTCCTTTTAACAGAATAACAACATTACCTGGTCATTTAATAACCAATGAAAGAATGTGAAGTAAATGCACACGAGACAAAGTATCTACAAAAACATGGTACATGTATAACCAAGCAAATGAACAATGCTTTTTAATATTGTCGTTCTTTATCTTGAACTCACCATATACAAATGGTCACATCTCTGCTTATTTGTCAACCGAAAAAAAACGACTAAAGTCCCATTTACATGCACAGTTTTACACACATGTGTATTTGCACTGGTGTGCAATAACTGCATGTAAACGCAACTGCATACGTTTGTAAACTTAACAAAGGGTGTATATTTGCACGAGGTCAGGGGAAAGTGTAAATGTATATTTTCACATGTCTGTGTAAATTTACACGGTATGCATTTTGAGCATGTAAATGCAAACTTAAAAATGCACAGTGTGCAAAATACTGTTCCTGTCTATGAAATGGAAGAAAATGGTATTGCAACCTGATTTGAATCACGAAATTGATGCACACACCCTGCACTATGATATCTATAAAATTCAGACTTCTCTGACAGTTTTGTCCGATTTTGCATTGTTTGGCTTATTATGAGGGGCTTGATGGGGGGGGGAATCTCATCATGAATCACGAAAATTAATTCGGACCAATCATTGTTCACGGGAAATTCATTTTGTCAATTTGATCAAGAAGTTCTAATAACGATTCACGACAAATTAATGAAATGGAAAACGAATCGCGGAGAATAAAAATCCCCGATCACGGAGAAGGAAATAAACCCATCGGCCCCCTCTATTATAGCTGAAGTTGGGATCTGATCGGAAAAATAAACATGGATACAATACAACTTGTTTTTCTATCGGCATTCTACAAATTTCCAAGATCTAACGAAAACTTATTTTTTACATGTTTTTCTACCCTTTTCCCTTCTTGTAATAAGCTTTTTAAATTGATATACACACTTATTAAATGCATGTAAATGCATAGCAAATATACTTTTACATACTGTTGTACTTTTAAACGCGTATAAATTTACATACTGGTGTAAATCTTGTGTATGTAAATGAGGCTTTAGGTGGCTGGTGTTGTATTTCAAAAAGGTAGAAGGAATTTTTTAAAAAAATGAAAGAATATGTAATAAAAAGGCAGTGCCTTTTCAACTGGACCCGGCCGAATAGCCTGTAGGCTATTCGACTGGATTCGGTTTGATTGTCTGTGGGCTATTCAACCGACCTGTGTTATATTGGAGAACTACCCGTGGTAAGAAAAAATGGACATTTGTTGTTAGGTTCCTAGAATTTGAATTATACAATAAAAAATAGTTATATAATTATACACATCCTAAATTTTCCTTAATATTAGTAAAATTTGAGTAATACGCTGGGTTTATAATGTATTTTTTCTTTTGATCGTTAACATATAAGAGGTTACATTATATGTGTACGGGTGTATAAATATTATCATAAGGAATTTTTGTCAACTTTTCAAATACCCTAATTGGTCATGTACGTACATGTCTTTTCTTACATTTTCCTCACATTTCCGCACTGAAAGGAACAATTTTGTCGGTAGGTATTTTCACCGCCGACCACCGCCGAACACCACCGACCACTTAAAACCCATAAAATGACCACTAAAAATTAAAAATATATGCTCATATGCTATTGATATATTTTATTTTACTAGAAACTTTTATAATAGTTATAATTCAGTTCTAAAGAGGCACACGAAGATCGGCGACCGCTTGTAAAAGTTTATAGATCTTGAAAATAAAGTGTCAAAATTTTTAAATCTTCATTATCTTATGGATGTTTTTACAATATGCTTAGTACTAACTTAAAACGTGATTAAAGACGGAAAAATAAACAAAAAGCAAGAAAACATTGGAAAATAGTAATCACTAGGGTAATCGGCGGTGCTCACGGGTTATGATAGATGGTCGGTCGTGATATACATTGCATGGACTTGCATCTATAAACAAATTCAAATAACATTTTTTTAATATATGCTTATTTGAACAAATGAAATCATTATTTAAGATGGAAAAACTAGTACAAAATTGCAAGAAAACTGTGACAATAGAAAACATGGTCGGCGGTATTCGTTACTGAACTGAGTGTGGTCGGCCGAGGTCATATCTAATGCAAATAAGTATTCTTTTTTTTATTTATGCTTAAATGAACAACTGAAATCATGATTTAAGACAGAAAATGACAAAATACCCAATAAAACAATAGAAATTCGTTATTTTAAGGAGGTCTGTGGTGGTCGGCGGTGAAAATACCCACCCCATACTGTTCATTGCGGACACGCGGGGTTTCTGACATGAAATACTGATGTTAATCCATTTCCATGACTGATCACTTTATACAACACTTCAAAAAGCAACAGATAAAATAGTAATTGGGTCATAGTGAGTCCACAATTTCGCTACCTGCTTTCCAGAAGAACCATTGATCAAAATGTAATCAATCTTGAAAAACAAACATTTTGTAGAAGCTGTGAATTTTGTAGAAAATGAATTAATGTTAATAAATTTACAAGGAATAAGTGTAGATTTTTTCCTGATTGCATATATAGTCGTGACAACACGATCCATTGAAGGTTATAAGAGTCCAAAGCGTAATAATAAATGTCTTAGTGACTTTATAAAGCTTGAAAATTCAATACAAATATCTTAAAAAATTAAATACAAAACTGATGGGACTAAACATTGGTTTATAGAGTTTAAATTAGATACTTATAAATTGCTCAAAGTACTTTAATACATATTCAGTTGCACATTAACCTTTTTAAAATTATTTGTGTATAATACGGCTGGTTGTCCATCCCCTATACATTCTTGGAACTTATAACATTAATTCATTTTATATATTTACCTGTGTTTAATCTTTTGTATATCAAGATTAATAATGTGTCTGCCTAATCTTCAAGTAAATTATCTGCTAATTAGACAGATCCGGTTGAATAGCATGTCGGCTATTCAGCAGTGTCCGGTTGAATAGCCACTGCCTAATAAAAAGACCATAGTCACAGAAGCTCGACTTTAAAAATGTTAATTGCAGTATAACACGAGTACTCTTCTATCCTACGGAAATTAATTCAATTCATTCACTCTCGATTTTATGGGACTTTGTAAGAGCCTTGGTTTTGAATGTTGCGTTTTTATTTCTGCCGTCTAATTTCATTGTTGTTCTGTGTTCTCGTTTTAGCCATGATTATGGACTTTGAGTAAGAATGCCAATCCTTTGTTAATTCGGTATTCTACTGCCGTTGTTTCAAAGATTTTTTTTAAATTGTCTCCATCGTTAGCCTGTGATATAGACATTGTTATGGCACTGGCCGACGTTTTGAAGATAACTTAAGTCAGCGAAATTATATAATATCAAGAAGATAAAGTCCTTGTAAAACGTTGTGTGTAGATAGTTGCTCTAACATGATTTATATAGGTTTATCGTTATTTGATTTGTAGTACCATTAAACAACTAAATATCGAAGTTACTGTGAATTGAGTTTCTTCCGATAGCCATTTCGACAACTTATGTCTACTCAGTGCAGATCAAATCAAAACATTTGGAAGATTATAAACCGAAAGATATTTGAAAACTGATATAGAACAATTAACCATGAAAAGCCGAATTCTGCAAAGAACCTACTCGAGCTGTCCACAACCATGAAAAGCCGAATTCTGCTAAGAACTTACTCGAGCTGTGCACAACCATGAAAAGCCGAATTCTGTTAAGAACTTACTCGAGCTGTGCACAAAGAATATTCTCTTAGCTATACAAAAAATTCTGATATTTTAGATATTAAATGTTTCCAATAAAATCGGCTTTTGAACTGTCAACAAAATACCGACTACTGGGTTGATCAAATATGTCTCAAGTACACCAGGGAACTTCCCTGAGTACACTAATTGCCCTCTATACACATAGATTAACCTAACAATGAAGCATGCTGCCTAGCCGGGCTAAAGTACTTATGATACGCAATCTTGTGCGCATTTCGACATATCTAATGTCCCATCAGTCGTGTTCGAGGTAAACAATATGGGACTTTGATGTCTTTTTTGGTCAAGAAATGATTTAGCTAGCTTCTAAATTTGATAATACATGAGACCTATTATATTATCTTTATTACATTTCTACATGAGATTAATTATTTTATCTTAATCACTGTCATACTGGAATGAATATTGACAAACATAGCAGTATTTGTCTTGACATACAAGGTATCTCCCACATCCAGACTGATGGCGACAATGCCTGTTCCAGTATGTAAATACTTCTGTCTAATTGTGTCACTTGTAGCAAAAATATAAATGGTAGATAAAATGTGTCTGTTTTTCCACATGGAATATTGTGAAGGATTTGTTTCCGATATGATAAACACGGAAAATAGGTATACACCACCAACTTCACATGTAAACTTTCCTGTTGTTTTGAATGCCGTCAAATCACTCATTCCAGCATGAAAGCCTATGTGATTGAATTGCACTATGGTGTTACGATAATTGCTTCGATTATTAGTGTATGATGTCAAGGCAACTGAAAAAAAACAAAAGATTTAAGACAAATGAACGCAAGATCCAACATCCATGACCAAAAGAGAAGGTACATGGATTTAGAGTTGTTGGACGTTTTGCAAGTGAATTCCGGCCAATTTAGCATGTGGTAAAAACCATCCTAGATTAACTATGAGTGAATCATTCTGGAAAGCTTCGATGGCTTCAAAATGAAGAAAACCAACAAGAGCGTTGTTCCATTTGCTTAAACTTACCATATATTTGTAGGGAGTTTGTCCCATGTACATTTATTATATGACCCTTTCATTGTTTCTAGAATTATATTTTCTGAAATATTTAAACCCTAAATGTAGAACCATAAATACATTCGAATACTAAAAGATACCTGGACATTAAATGGTAAATTTAAAGCAAAATTTAAAGCATTTAATCCTGCAGATATATTTTGCTGTCTTTTCATTTTATGATGTTTTAATTGAATTCCATCTTATTTCCCATTTCTTTTTTGGAGTCTGCATTTATCATTTTTGCAGCAATTGTTTTGTGTTTGTGGTTTGTATTTTCTTATTCCCCATTTCTTTTTTGGTGTCTGAATTTATCATTTTTAAAGCTATTGTTTTGTGTTTGTAGTTTGTCTAGTGGTCACGGGTGACACGCAACTATCATTTCTTGTTTTTGTCCAACATTCAAAATATATACCCTTCTTTTCAGATGCAGTTATTCTATCAAGGGCATCTTTAATGTCTTTTTCAATACGGGTCTGGTAACTATGCAGTTCTGTTTCCATGGTAGCAAAGTTCTGTTGCATACTGTTTTTGTAGCCAAGAAAATCAGTTGCCATGGAATTCATTTTCTGATTTATACTGTTCTGATAACCTTGCAAATATGTCTCCATTGTCATAATTATTCCATTGGTCCTGACTTGATAGTCTTGGATATTTTGTTTAGTTTCTTTATCCAAGATGGACAGACTTTGTTGAGTTTCCTTAGTTTGGTTCAGCAGTAGTAGGAAATTTTGTCGGCAAACGTCAGAACTTGATGTCAGAGCTTTCATTTGTGTGGCGGATCGATCTATTTTGTTGTTTAAAGATTCGAAGTTCGTTTGTATTTTTGTCATATTGTTCAACATCCAGGCCGCAATAAAATGGGAAAATGTTTCCAGTCCTTTTCCGAGTCGCTCTGTGTCATTGTGACATATATAAATCTCGTTTTGGAGCTTTTCAGCTGTCTTCTTCCAAACGGAATTATCATTCGCCACGTGAGTAAGGTCCCGTTTTGAATAATCAATTTCGTGCTTCACTTGCGCAAGTTCTTTCTTTAAAAAGGAATTACCATTTTTGACTATAGTCAGTTCCCGATTTAAATTATTGTTTTCCGTTTTAACTTGAATCAATTCTTGTTTTACTAGACTGATTTCCTGATTCAAAGTCTTTAGTTCCATCTGCACTGCATTATATTCGTTTTTCAATCCCACCACTCGTTTACAGGATCCATTCTTTTGGTTCATACCTGTCACTTGTTGCAGTAATTTCACTTCATTGTTAAGTTTCTGAATAATTTTTTCCATATGTTTTGCATTATTCTGCTCTTGAGTAAGCAATTCCAATAAATGAGTAAAATGGCGGTCTGTCAGTACATTTCCACCAGTAGTATTCGTTTGAATGAATATTCCATCACAACTTAATGCATGTATTAATAAAGCACTGCTTAGAATAAGTAACATACTTGTGACCATTCTCACCAGATAGCAGTACACTAATGACCCATATCTTACATTTAGTACAATTATTTGGTGCAGTTGATATCGAAAATAAGAACAGTGCCAATGTCATGAGGTAATCCGTTCAAACTGTGCACATGTCAGATTGTCAATTCAGGGTCCTATGAAAAATATGAAAAAGAAAGGAAGATTTTTTCTGCTTCTTTTTTTTTAAATTTTGATTGTTTGTTATGTTGGATAAAACGAAGACCATGTGATATGACAAAGGACGAGCTGTTCAAGGGTATGTTCAGTCACAGTTGCAATTGTCACTACAGAAGTTTTACGGTCGTCACCACGATTTGACAGACGGTTTCAATGTTTCACAAATGAGAACAGATATCTTTGGGTAGATCCAGAGTTTGTTACCTGACGCCGACTGTGACAAAACCGAACTGTTCACTGGCAGTGACGGATGCCACGCGTGGAGCAGATCATGCTTACTCTTCCGGAGCACCTGATGATACCTAAGCTTTTATAGGGATTCACACTGCTAGTGCTTTAGTTGTGTGGCGTTCTTGTTCATTTTTGTCTATTTGTTCTGTCTCAATTTGTGTTGGACGTGAATTGCCGTGATTTTGGATTTATGATTTTAGAATCCCCCTCTCCTCGTTTTTGCTTCGGTATTCGTTTGCCGATGTATTCATTCAACAAAATTTCATTGTTTGAAAAGAGCTAATTGTTGCCTCATTTTAATATGATGCGGAGTTATTGTCCCCACATTTTCGAATGAAAGTTCGGGGATAATGTCGTTGGCCTTATCCGTCCGTCATGTTTTCGTGCGACGCAAACTCCTTCTACAGTTTTTAGATTTGGAATATGTAGAATCGCTGCATATAGTCTGTAGATGCATAAAAATTGTTCAAATTTATGATATTGGTCTCGGTGCAAGCAATATGGCCTCATGATGTTGACTTTGTTTGATACTCGTATTATGCTATGCAAACTCCTACATTTTTGATTATGGTATTTAATTTTGTTGAAGAATTAATTTTTTGTCAATCATTATTGATATACGGACGAGTGGTAAAGAGAAGTACATTTATAATAATAAACCATAGTATTATCGATTTAAGGTAGATAGACAGTTACTGTAATATTCATATCCTTGAGATTTTGTTGCAAGTCGGCACAATTGAAAAACCAATCCTACTTACCCGAAATCTGTAATAAAAACTATGGGTCACCATGCTTGCCTTTTCTAGAATTGAGATCAAAGTTTCCTTTTTAGCAATTTTTCACCTAAATTTACATAGAAGGCACGGGGAAAATATGGAAAGTCAAATTTTAGTTTAATAGAAATGAACTTGTTATCCCTGAGAATTTGATGCAGTTTTGTTAAAAGATAGTTTATGATGTAATTTATTGGTAATAATAGAAAAGTGTATGTCACCATGCTTTTAACGGAGATATTTTACAAAGTTTCCGGATTAAACATTATTCACGGGAAAAGGGAGTTAATTCGCGGCAAAGTAAACAACATATGACGTTTCACATCTGTCATTCAATTATGACGTCATAAAGGAAAAGCCGTCAAATTACTGTTACGGCCCAAAAATTAAACCTACCCCGTATCCGACTCTTTATTTTTCTAATGCGTGATTGAATTGCACAGCGCAACAGTGTCTATCTACCTTAAATATGCATCAGAATCATTGAAAATTGCATCCTCATGGAGAAGGATTTACCCACCCAGTAGTCCAATACTTCAGTGCCAGCCCGAAACCCGACTTTATTTGGACACTCACAATATTTAAAGTAGAAAATGTTGTTTAAAACTAAGGAGCGTCTCTCTCATGTAAAGCTCTGTCCTTACCTGACGTTTACCTTCAATTTAGATCCTTTCGATTCAGTTTGTTCTACTAAGTATATCATCCTCACGGAGAAGGATCATTAATGAATATATCCTCAGGAAGCAGGCTCGTTAATAAATACATTCTAATGGAACAGGTTCTTTGAATAAATACATATTCATGGAGCAAGATCATTAGCTAATAAATCCCCATGAAGCAGGATCATCAAAAAATGCATCCTCACGAAACAGGATCGTAAATAAATACCGCGGAACATCCTTATAGAGCAAGATCATAAAACTTCGGTATTTAGTTATTGTTATGAAGTAGGGTCATTAATAACTTCATCCTCATGGAGAAGGATGGCTAAAAACTACAATATATCCTCTTAGAACAGAAGCATTATTAACTACATCCTTATGGAGCAGGATAGTTAATAAATACATCCTCATTATAAAAAAATCATCGTCATGGAGCAGGATCATAAATAAATACATGTTCATGGAGCTGGATCATTAAGAAGTACATCCTCATGGAGCAGTAACAGCCTCATGGAGTAGGGTCGTTAATAACTATACCCTCATGTAGCAGGATCGATAATAAATACATCCTCACGGAGCAGGATCTTTAATAACTACATCATTATAGAGTAAGACCATTACTAACTACATCTTCATGGAGCAGGATAGTTAATAACTACATCCTCATGAAGTAGGATCATTACTAACTACATCTTCACGGAGCAGGATCTTTAATAACTACATTCTCATAGAGTAGGATCATTACTAACTACATCTTCATAGAGTAGGATCATTACTAACTACATCCTCAAGGAGCAGGATAGTTAATAACTACATCGTCATGAAGTAGGAACATTACGAATAACGTCTTCATGGAGCAGGATCTTTAATAACTACATCCTCACGAAGTAGGATCATAACTAACTACATCTTAATGGAGCAGGATCTTATATAACTACATTCTCATAGAGTAGGATCATTAATAACTATATCTTCATGGAGCAGGATCTTTAATAACTACATCCTCATGAAGTAGGATCATTACTAACTACATCCTCATGGAGCAGGATCTTTAATATCTACACCCTCATGAAGTAGGATCATTACTAACTACATCCTCATGGAGCAGGATCTTTAATAACTACATCCTCATAGATTAGGATCATTACTAACTACACCTTCATGGAGCAGGATCTTTAATAACTACATCCTCATGAAGTAGGATCATTACTAACTACACCTTCATGGAGCAGGATCTTTAATAACTACATTCTCATAGAGTAGGATCATTACTAACTATATTCCCATAGAGTAGGATCATTACTAACTACGTCTTCATGGAGCAGGATCTTTAATAACTACATCCTCACGAAGTAGGATCATAACTAACTACATGTTAATGGAGCAGGATCTTTAATAACTACATTTTATAATAGAGTAGGATCATTAATAACTATATCTTCATGGAGCAGGATCTTTAATAACTACATCCTCATGAAGTAGGATCATTACTAACTACATCGTCATGGAGCAGGATCTTTAATAACTACATCCTCATGAAGTAGGATCATTACTAACTACACCTTCATGGAGCAGGATCTTTAATAACTACATCCTCATGAAGTAGGATCATTACTAACTACATCTTCATGGAGCAGGATCTTTAATAACTACATTCTCATAGAGTAGGATCATTACTAACTATATCCTCATAGAGTAAGATCATTACTAACTACATCCTCATGGAGCAGGATCATTACTAACTACATCCTCATGGAGCAGGATCTTTAATAACTACATCCTCATAGAGTAGGGTCATTACTAACTACATCTTCATGGAGCAGGATCTTTAATAACTACATCCTCATAGAGTAGGATTGTTTATTACTACAAGGACAGGGCTTTAAATAATGTTGTTGTACCTTTTGTTAGATCCCTTGCTTTGTCTGAGCAATAAAATATGTTAGTTTCAATAACAACATTCTCATGGAACAGGATCGTTCGTAAATACATCCTCTTGGAACAAGATCATCAATAAATACATCCTCTTTGAGCAGGACAATTAATTACTACATCCTCATGGAGGAGGATCATTAATATCTACATCCCGATAAAGGAGGATTGATAATATCTACATCATCAATGAGCTGGGTTATAAAAAAAATACATCCTCGTGAAGCAATATTATAAAAAAAATGCATCCTCATGGAGCAGGGTCGTAAATAAATACATCTTCAGGGTCATTAATAACTACATCCTTATGGAACAGGATCGTAAATAAATACATCTTCAGGGAGCAGGTTCATTGGAAACATCATCCTCATAGAGAATAATTAATAAACTATATCTCCATAGAGCAGGATCGATTATAAATACATCCTCATGAAGCACGATCATTAATATCTACATCTTCAGAGAGAAAGATCATCAATAAATACATCCTCATGGAGCAGGATCGTAAATAAACAAATCCTCATGGAGCAGGAACATAAATTAATATATCCACATGAAGCAGAATCATTAATAACTACATCCCCATTTAGCAGGATCATCATTTATGAATACATCTTCCTGAAGCAGAATCGTAAATATACATTCTCATGAAGTAGGATCATTAATAACTACATCCTCATTGAGCAGGTTCATTTATACCAACATCCTGATAGATAAGGATCGTAAATAACTACATCCTCATGGAACAGGATCGTTTATCAATACATCCCCACGGAACAGGATCATTAATGCCCACGTCCACATGGCGCTGGATAATTAATAAATACATGTTCATGGAGCAGAATCATAAAGAACTATATCCTCATGGAGTAGGATCATTAATAACTACATCCTCACGAAGCAAGATTATTTATAACCACATCCTCATAAAGCAGGATAATTAATAACTACATCCTTATGAACCTGATCAGTTATTAATACACCCCAATGGAACAGGACAGGATCAATACTGAATATATCCCCAATAAGAGGGACCATTCATACCAACATTCTCAAGGAGCAGGTTACATCCTCATAGCACAGGATTATTTATAAATACAACATCATATAGGAGTTTCCGCTGTGATGTCACAAGCTTCAAAAATTACCTTTGGTTGGCAAGAAATCGTCATAAAAATGTCATTTTCAATTAACTGGTGAGAATTTGTTATTGAAGATAAATGGATAATTCTTTTTTATCTCAATTATGGAATGTTTACACTTTTAAAGGATGTAAATTTTTCAGCTTTTTATTTTTAATATATATAGAATTAGTGTATTTTGTAAACCATATAATTTTTCAAACTTTCACATTTTCGAAATTCACATAAAAAAATATTTTTCTATTTTTATTAAAAGGTAAATCTGAGGAAAAAATATGAATATCTCAATGTTTAACATGCATTTTAAAGATCCAAAATCGTGCATATAATAAAAAAGTTATCAAAGATTAAAAATTCTATCTCAATGCTTTATAGTGATAATTATTCGGTTTTGCCAACGAAAAATGTTCATTTGCATATGTAAATTAGATTTTGTGACATCACTAATTGGATTCGCGGAAACTCCTATAGCGTTCTTGTCCATTTTTGTTTATTTGTTTTGTTTTTGTCATACTGTCTCAATTCGTGCTGCTGTGAATTGCCGTGATTTTGGATTTATGATTTTAGTTTCCCCCTTTTTCTCGTTCTTACTTCGGTATTCGTTTGCCGATGTACCTTAATTGGAGTTCTCAAGGCTTCTGCCTCTGTGTCCGCGTCCTTATTTACGTGTATTTGCTGGCAAATATAGAGAATGAGTATTACATGAACCTGAGTCCCCCATATTAATATGTGAAATTTAGGTCAAGGTGACTTCATTTTTATCTGGAACTTTCTTATAATACAAGATGCACTTACAAAATATTATTTTTATTTGAGATCTGGACTTCTACAAAGTAAAAGCTTAACCTAGTCACCCATGCATGAAATGTAGGTAAAGGGGACTTAACTTTTATCTGGAGCTTCCTGACTACAAGAAACATCTATAGACAAAATATTATTCCATTAAGATCTCTAGCATCCGAGATCTGGCCCTTGCGAAAAATTTAAATAAATGAATTGTATGTCGAATAAATCAACTTCTATAAATAGAGCACCCAAAGGACTGATGAAAACAGTTCGAGCTAGAAGGGTGTTCCAGCTAAAGGGTCCAGAGAAAAGGTTCAAGACATCCATGGTGTAGGATCACTAACAGTTGCTGAGAATTAAACTAATTGCAAAACTACATGTTCATTGGACCGTGAAATTAAGGTCACAGACAAAAGCCAAATAGCAGACTGTCATGTACTACACAAGACCAACATATACACCAAACATCATTAACCTACCACATATAGTTATTGAGAAAATGACCTAATTATAAAAACTTAACATGCTCACAAGACCGTGCAACTGAGGTCAAGGACGAAAGATATATGACCAATTATCATATACTACCTAAGACCAACCTATGTACTACATATTATTATATCACTAACAGTAACTTTGAAATTAAACTAATTGCAAAAACTAAACATGTTCACTGGACCCTGAAATTAAGGTCACAGACAAAAGCCAAATAGCAGACTGTCATGTACTACACAAGACAAACCTATATACAAAATATGATTGACCTCAAAATTGAGAAAATGACCTCAACACAGAAACTGAACATGAAAGTTTATGCAATCGCCGCCATACGTTGTACGCATATGGCTCGCTTTCCATGCCTTTCATCCCGGGCAAGACAAAAATATTTCAAAAAAAATTCTAGTTTATGTTCTGAAAATACTTTCACTGCAAAATTTTAAAACCCTAAATGAGAAGAAGACTCACAAACATCAAAATTATTGTTTATGATTCATTATACCATGATAAATTCTGTATCAAAAACAAAATGTCCCATATTATTTCTTTTATTAGTAATTAACAAAATGATAAATAGAACACTATAATTAATTTATATAAACTGAAAGAAGTGTGGCCATTAAGGTGTTAATTTTGTTTCTTCATAGGTCATTTTCAAAATATGCTCAAATGTTGTCAAAAATCGAGTAAGGTGGTTTCTGGTAAATGTTCTTTCCAGGAATAAAATTTATAAATGCCACAGTTATATGTTATATGACATATCAGCGATCGAACATGGCTGTAAACAGCCTTTTGTGTCAGTCTAAGCCATTTATAGTGTTTTGGAAGATCAAACGATATTGAAGAACACCGAGAACAAAAACCAATTTTTTTTTGCTGCAAGTGTATAAACATTTTCCCTTCCAAATTGCAATTAGTTTAGTTCTGGGGGTGCCATGCAACAATTTTTTACAAAAATATCTGAATCCTTATGCTCATGTTATTCATAATGTATATGTATTTGTATGTCTCTTTAATAAATTATTGTTTAAACCAAAAACATACAAAAATTGTGAAAATCTGTCAAAATTGCATTCAGATGGCAATTTCAGAATGTTTTATTGAAAGTATGAAAATGCCTTTGAATTCCTCTGGTTAAATTAGTGTACATAATAGACAACCTATTAAAGCAGTTTTGGTAAAGATTTGATGCATTCGTAAAATTTGTATCCAGAAGGAAATAATTCGGAAAGTGGCAATATCTCTTCATTTTTCAGCATGGTTTATGTACTGTTTATAGCAATCTTCACTCAATGCATGACAAGTATGAACATGACCAGTAATATAAAAGCAGAGCAACACACACATGATGTCTTCACAATGAGATGTCCAGTTTGGTGATACTGACATTAATCAGTATTTGTAGATCAAAGAAATTTGATATAATTTACCAATAAAACTCCTTTTTGTAGTTTTCTAATGTTATTATGTCAAGCTGTTTATAGTAGCCACATCTCACAATTCTATAATGCCAAGTTCTCTTACAATCGACTTGATGAGCACCCTGTGTTTGTCTATTTGTTGTAATTGTTCATTGTTCACTATGACAGTGATTGTAAGAGCACTTGGCCCGTTTAATTTATGCATATTGACGATCCCGCATCCATGACCAAAAAAGAGATGAGATGAATGTAGCATTGTTCGTCAATAAAAGAATTCTGCTCAAATTTGTGCTAGGGGCCATCTTGAACTCACTTTGAGGCATGAGCAAAGCTCATTGTTGAAGGCCTCATAGTAACTTGAAGATGAAGAACAGCAATAACAGTTTTGTTCCTTGCTTATATCCTGTCAGCAAGACATAACCTACAAAATTAGATCAAGGTCAAAGTCATTGTTAATTTCTTAATTGGTAAAAACTATGTGTATTAAAGATGAAAACTAACATTTTTTCAATGATTTATTTGACTGAAAAAAAGGAACAAATTAAACAATTCAATATATAAAAAAAATCAACAAAGAATTTTTAAGAATACACAATTAATTGTATTTCACAGTCTGTCACAGCATAATCAGATTCAAATGACAAATTCTTAATGTACCATAACAATGAGAACACATACATGTTAACATATTTTTACTTTGCTATAAAAAATATGACGTTGAGCAAAGCTTTTTCTGTCATTTTTTCACTTATGAATCTTAAGGTGAATTTCAAAATAAGAGTTTCAACCTTTTCCTTCTTAGTCTTCTCTTTTACTGTAAAAATGTTGATAAAATATGAAAACAGAAAATAAAATTTTGTTTAAATTCAATCATCAGAAAAAAATTTAAAAATGAATCTCAGAATTCAAAGCCCTGTGTAATTTGATACAACAAAAAATGAAAGACTTGTGTGGCCTCGACATTAAAGCCCCCTTTTTCTCCTAAAACATATGAACACTTAATGGGTTAATATAATATGATTGATATTTACAGTAAATGCATTGTTTAGATAATTTCAAGCAGGCAGTGGTTTGTTTTAAGTTACTTACTTCAAGTTAAATCAATGTAATTAATTTCACTTTGTTTGTAGTTTAAGACAAGGCAAAAAAAATTTATTTATTTATAATATGTGACACTAAGTCAAATCAGAGTGTGGCCAAAATGTCAAAACTTTAAACTTTAAACTGATTTAGATTTATAAAATTTCATGCATGATAAGAATACTTGCAATTGAGCAGGAATATGCAATGATCATCTTAAGTATGAACACTCCACTGTAAGTACAAGAATGACATTACAACCACTAGCTAAACAAAGTTCTAACATAACATGGTTTTACAATAATTCAACAATACTTACATTGTGGAAGTCAATTAAAGAGTAGGAGAAGAGTAAAATATTGATCTATGGAAGTAACTGACACTAACCTTTTAATTAATGAAAGTCAATTGCACACTCTTTTATTGTTAGCAAAGCAAGGCTTTAGGTAGATATACACTAATATTCATGTCAACTAGGTTTTGCTAGAAGTTGCTAGAAGTTGGCTCAATTGAAGAACCAATCCTACCAACCCAGAATCTGTAATAAAAACTATGGGTCACCGTGCTTGTGTTTTTCTGGAGTTGAGGCCAAATTTTGCTAATTTTGAGCCATTTTTCTACTAAATTTACGAAGTATGCACAGGGAAAATATGGAAAGGCAATTTACAGCTTAATAGAAATGAACCTTTTATCCATGAAAATTTTATATATTTTTGTGAATAGATAAATTATGACATGATCTTTTGGTTACAACCAAAAAATGAACATGTCACCATGCTTTTGACAGAAATATTTGATCAAGTTTCCAGATTAAACCTTATATACGGGAAAAGGGAAGTAATTCATGGCAAAATGGGCAACATATGACATTTCGCATCTTTCAGTAAATTATGACCTCACACAGGAAAAATCGTCAAATAACTGTATCAGCCTGAAAATCAAACCCAACCGGTATTCGGCTCTTTGATTTTTAAACGCGCAATTGAATTGTACAGAGAAAAAGTGTCTATCTACCTTAATCTCACATCATAATGGTGACTGGCTTTGTTAATTGTAAAGGTAAACAATCTAACTATCAAAACCACTTTGCTGACAATGCTTAGCGACATTTTAGAAAATGGCTGGATAGCATAATACAAATTGGTTCAGTATAAAAAGCACAGTCAACTGTTTACTAAAATTCAAAATTGGGTTACTATGTTCAGTAAATTCCAAAAACAGAAATTTTATCTCCTTTGAAAAATCTCCTGATTTCTTTGCTGATGTCTATTTATTTCCTGTATCATTTGTCATTCCTTTCAAATTTTTTTGTTAGTTTTTAATATTTTATGTAGTTTTTCTGATATAAAAACCTAGATTTTAATCATTATTTTCAATTCAGAGGCATGAACAAACTGAGAATAGTATACAAACAAAAAACAAATACATGTACTAAAAATGATGAACCATACTTTTTTCAAATGCTTAAAAAAATTTGAATGGTAAAATCTCACATGTTTCCCCAAAATATGCTTAAATATAAAACCGCACACATGTGAACATGACAGTATCTCAATTATGGACAAAAATCAATCAGTCAATATAAAAGCAAAAGAGTTTTGTTTTCTCTGTAATTTCCTGTGTTTTAAAAGGTGTATAATAATTTCATAAGATATGAATTGGTTTTAAAATGTTGAAACATTTGACAATTCAGTGATCAGTTAATAACTGTAGAATCATAAAGCAACAATTACTTACCAAACTAATAGACAAGATTAAAAATATAGATTGATTGCTGCTAATATCGTACAAACAAAGTCATAATCACATACAATTATGTAACTAAAAACCAAAGTAAATCTTACTAAATGAAGCATATCACAAAAAAAGCTCAAATACCGTATATCGGGTTATTTTCGCGTCAGGTTTTGTTCGCGATTTTGGTGTAAAACAGGCTAGTGAAAAATTCGCTAAGTTTATAATTCACGTTTTTAAACTCAATCTAATACATCTGAATGGGCAGTGAAATTTACGCGGAGGCTAAAATTCGCGCATGTTTGCCTACCGCGAAGATAGCGAAAATTAGACACACGCGAAAAAATCCCGATATACGGTATAAAAGCTTGATATGGTACGACAGCCTATGTGAATGCTGTTATGTTATTCTTTGAAGTTCAGAAAATTAAAACTTGTACCCATTTTTTAATCTTTATTCAATAAACATATCATAATTTGATTCTTCTATGTAAATATTTCATTTTAATTGAAATGTTTTTATTTTTTGGAGTTTCTTTCATTTTTAAACAAGAGAGATTTCATCCAGACCTGAATCGATGGCCATAGAAATGCATGTAGAACTTCTTCATGACTGGCTTGATAAATTAAAACCCTACTCAAATGGAGGGAAAAACATGTTTCTAAAATCTCAACAGTTCAAAGTTTCAAGAAATTATCAATGGCACAGTAATAGGATGAGATCCATTAAACATGAAAAAATAATTTAGAAAAATAACTCCATTATTCATTCATTCCTCTGTTTTTCTTCCATTCAGTTTGTATTTTATCAAATCTTATCAAAATTAGATCCACCAATTGTTCCTGATAGTCACTGCATTGAAGATCTAACAGCATCCCATTTTACTTTCTGTTTCAATAATTCATTCCAAATCCTCTGCTTTTATCACAAAGCTTAATGTCTTCAAAATCATGAAGACCGGATTTTGACTGGTTGATGTCAAAGGTCATAGATTTGAAAGAAACTCGCATGTTGTTAAATCTTCCAGGCAGTGAATGTAATGAACAATTGGCAGATCTAATTTTTATTCCATTGCATTTTATCATCTACATACAATTAAACACACCATACACAGAATAACAAAATGGAGTAAAATGTCATGAATGAAGAATGATAAATAAATAAAGCGTGACTCATATGACCCATGTGACCTTAGGAAAGACTGAATCACAGATTATGAAGCCAATGTATCTCAATTTAAAAATAATCACAGATGTTAATAACAACATGTACAACCATATCACAGTCTACATATCATGGCATTATTTACATCTTCTTTTTAACAATGTGTATTCAAATTTTCAAAACAAGTAAAAACAAAATATACATGAAAGAACAGCAGGATCGACAATATTACACATTCTTCTTCTTAAAGGAGATGGAATGTCATTTTTTTCTATTTTCTCTGGATTAAGGATAGAAAATCTCATTCTACCACTCAGCAGATATTCATACATTCAGAAAAACAGAAGATAATAATGCTTTATCAGCAATATGTACATTTTCTCTTTGATCTTACTGACTGATATTGTCAGTATCTCCATACTGACATGATACAAGAAAATATCAGGCAATGACGTCATGAAATTGACATCATGACTCTTATGACATTGCCGATAACAACAATAATGGTAGATTTGAAGGTCTGGACAGAAAATATCACTAGTATCACAGCTCGTCCTATCGGACTCGCCGCGATACGGTGATATTTTCTGTCTCGACCTTCAAAGCTACCATTATTCTATATATATACTAAATGAGAAGTAAGAAATTTCAATCAATGGCTTTGTATGACAATACAAGGGAGAGAGCAAATTTGTAGCCTTCAGGCTGTTTGTAATCCTCTTTAAATAAATAAGCATTCAAGAATAACAATAATGCCTCTTTCCTCGGGAGATAAAATAATTCCCATAAATTCCCATAAATTATATGGCAGGTATGTTCCTACATAAGGGTATGCCTCATAAAGGAGTGTCAACTATATAATCCTATTAGATAGTAAATAAATATGTATATAGGTACATTTTCATTTAATTTTCATCCCAATCATCCATTGCTCTATTATACAGTTGTACATGTTTATATATATTTATTTACAAACATGTACTTCATATTTATACCAAGTCTTTTTGAACCTCCATTTTCATGATGATAAAATATCTATATCTCATATTCCACTCTAGGATAATTCCACATCTTATAACTTAAGACCCATTCTACTTTACTATCTAGGCACAAAAAGTGTTGATAAGTTGAGAATAAGGTTATAATCAAGATGTTTTATAAATACATGCTGTATGACTTGATGGTATTTCTTTCCACTATGATCTTAGAACTCCAATATATAATGAAGCTAAACTTGTTTTCGTGAAACCCTGTAATCCTAGTCCTAATTCCTCATATAGTAAGTTTTCAAACAACATTTTAAAATATTATGCTATCTCTTCCAGACTTTGCCAGCCCTGATGTTTCAGTCCATGAAGTCTATTGTACTGTATTCCATCACTGTATGTCTCTGTTCATCATATAAATTCCTAGCATAATTAATCTGCTGTACTGCCTAGAAATATAAGTGTATAAGATTATGTCAGTATGTAATTGAGGCACTTTTATACTTTGATGTTAACAAGATATGAAAATTAATAAGTAAACTTTTATGAGAGAAATTCAATAACATATTTTTCTAATTTTTATAAGGCAATATTTGAAAGATGTTTGAACTCATTACAATAACAACAAGTAGTATGTTAAGGTCATGCAACCATCAATTACCAACACTTCCTCAATATGTGGTAGTTAGAGAAAATCCCCATCTACTCAGGGTAGAAAAGTCATAAGGCAAACCACCGTAGCAAAACCTTGTGGAAAAACACCTTGCTTCATACAATATGAAGATTCCTTTCTATCTTCCAAGAAAGAGTAATGTCTTGAGGATAAATTTTCTGCCTCTACCCATTTCCCATTTTCCAGAGGCAATCAAAACTCATTGCCACAAATTTCCTTCTTTCTCCTGCATATTTTTTACTGATTAAGTTGTTCTCCTCCTGATATAGTTGAAATATTGCTCATTGGATGTTAAACTTTAATTAATCAATCAATCATTCCTCATTAAGATAACAGAACATTAAATTTGGTATCTTACCCTTTGAGCTATATAGTGTTTGTCACACTGTATCTGTGGTGACCTTTCCTTTGATAAAACCAATTCTATGTAATGTCTTTCTTCTGTAAACAAAGGAGTAAACATTAAGAAAGTAATATTTCACAATTTTTCAGTTATTTTCAATATTATTCCTGGATCCTGGTCATATTTTATGATACTTTTTGATACCTCAAAGACTTTCATATTCATTGCTTATTCTATGATCTTCCAAACATTTAGATTTTATCTGCACTGAAGAGACATAAGCTGTCGAAATATGCATATGCAGAATTTAAATTCACAGTAACCTCGGTATTTAGTCATTTATATATGATAATCACAAAGGGTTCAAACTGCTTACAAAAAGGTTTATTAGTCTTGTTCTATTCTGAAACTTTGGAGTATATACTCGGAGCATCAGTTTTTGTGGCCTTAAGCGTCGATTATGACGTCATAATTTCCATTGAAAAACCATGTAATCCACAAAAACTAATGTCCCATGATAACCCATGATCGGATGGTATAAACTGTACCAGGATGCTGCATTTTTTTTTATAAATCTATATTACGTTTCCACAAATATTTGAACACATAGATCATATTTTGGGGGAACTGTTTCTGAATTGCAATTGTGGAGAAATACTGTTTTTGTCTTGATTATCTTCCTATATCTTTTCCTTTTATGAGGTGGTGACATTGTTTTTGTCTTGGCCATATGTCTGTTAGTCTCTCTTCTAAAGGGGGTGGAGAGACATGATGAAAGTATATCAGACAATGTACGAGAACAATTAAAAAATCTCACAATAGCTGTAGATGGATAGGTTTAAAGTGACATGAAAGCCAAAAGCACAGAAATTTTAAGCAAGACAAATGCGAACCATCTTCGCTAGCAAGGAGCAAAAATGAATGAGAACTGATGACAGCTAAACAATAATACATAAACTTACTAGACTTGACAGTGTGACAATGTTTTATCTCTCTACTTACTAGACTTGACAGTTTGACAATGTTTATCTCTCTACTTACTAGACTTGACAGTATGACAATGTTTTATCTCTCTACTTACTAGACTTGACAGTGTGACAATGTTTTATCTCTCTGTATGGTACTTGGAATATAATGTTGTCCTCTGAGAGTTTACCAGGCCTTATAAAATACACCTGCTGATTTGTAATCAAGGCCAGTAATCCATCTCTTGCACCTGACCTGATCTGTTCCATTGCTATAAAACTGCAAAAAATTATAAAATTTATCAATGGAGGCCTGCTACTAAATATATGGCCAATAGTTTTCTATTTCTTTTCGTATGTTATCAAGGCCAATAACAGATCAACACAACCTATAAACCAGATTTGTTCCTTTGATATAAAACAACAAATAAATTAAATTTGTACTTCTGTCTCTATGTTTAAAGTATAGAAATGTACCTGCTCATTAGTATGTGATATTGCACAGCTGATTATAATAAATCATATTGAGCACCAACTTTGATTGATGTTTCCAAGTCATGTCCCTTCCACACTACATTAAATATACCACACCCCTTTTGGATGCCATCATTGACTAAATCAAGAATACAATGAAACAATTATGGCACTTCTATACTCGATCAATATGGGGTTTAACGGATCACTAATGATAATATTGAATTTGGGTAAACCCTTGTTCAATATTATTTTATTACTCCGTTAAACCCCATGTTGACATTATAAAAGTCCCATAATTTTAGAACATGTTTAATCACTGAGAATTTTAAAAGACATATCTAGTTATTATAATGGAAATTCCCAAGCAACCAAAGAATATTGAGATAATGAAATAAATGTTCATATAATCACTTACTTATGACAAGACAAAAACCAAAAAGTTTCCTAAAATTTCTCCCCAAGCCTTTATAGAGTTTAAATGATTGTAAACTGACCTACCTGTCATTGTTTTTGTTTTTTGTCAGCTTGTGAAGTGCCCTCTGTTGGTCTGCTTGTCGTTTGGAATACGGTGGCAACAGTCCACCAGGTCCATGACAACACCTGGTTTCCCTAACTCTTGGTGGGATTTGTTTACTTTCACTTGTATCCTTTATAGCATTAGCAGCCCCTGATGCCAAATCTAGAACTCCTGTAGCTACTTTGGGTAGTGCTCCTACAGCTCCCTTCATGACTCCAACTAAAGCTCCCTAAAGGTAGAGATTTAAATTGTGAACATGTACGTGTGTGTTTTAAGTTTATTTTACAACTTCATTTACTCTAATGAGACATAAATTGTTGAAATGGCTATTGGCATACTGTCAACTCAAATTCTCAGTAAAATAAGTTTTTCTTTACCTTAAATATGGATCAAGTTTAAACAAAAATGACATTGTTCACAGCAATGTGTTATTAAATTAGAAGATGGCATGCCCCGATAGAAAGTTATAGCCTGTCAGTAATAGTGTCTCAATTTAATTAAACTTAACATCTATAGACATGGTTTCTTTGTCTTTTTTTACACGACATAAGATTGTCTCATTGTATTAAAATTCATATGTTGCATTCAATCCTTAAATTTTGGTTCTTGAAAAATCAGTAAAAGGGACAGTTTTAAAACAAAGGCAGTAGAATAGTGAAGGAACGAAGGAAGTGATGATCACAAAAATCAGAGTCCACAGACATGGCAAAAATGGCAACAGAGACAAAATAAGGACCTGAGACAGCCACAATTAACCAAAATAAAAAGACAACATTAAGAACTACAGTAACGTACTCATAGTGTTAACTACCATAATTCAGTTACACAAAATAGTTATGGAGCATTCAATATATGATAACCTGTCTTGTTTTTTTTTGTAAAATCCATGACTGCTTTCATTTGTCAACACAAAATAAAACTTTTGTCTAATTTTTTGATAAAGTATTAGTTCTGAACCTTTGTGGAGAAAGTGAACAGACACACATCTGAAAGTATTATTTATTAGCCTCCATGGCATATAATTTAGAAACTTACTCCTACACCCTCTTCTCTTGCTCCTTCAAAACTCTGTTTAGGTATACTAAGTAGTCCTCCCCATACACCATAGGCTAGACCTTTAAATCCTGCAGCTAGATGTCCTCCTCTGCTACTGGCTGCTGATGTCTTTAGCTGTTCCCTAACTTCATTGTGACCCTCATCCAAATTCAGGATACCAAGACCATCAGATAATGATCCTGTGAACTGAAATTTATATTAATGTTTCAGGATAAATTCAAGAATAGCTTCCCGATGTTTCAGGATAAATTCCCCAATAGCTACTCTGCATGAAATGTAACAAATTACCATTAAGTTTCTGTAAAAGGTGATATTTCTGACACAAATTGTCCTAATTAACTCCTGTCAATATAGTGCATTCCTTATTACTATTTTTAATATTTTTCATTACTCATGGAAAGGATTGGCCGATGGGATGTCATAAAATAGAGAAACTTTAACTAAATTTGTCAACACATGTATTAAAAGACCTGACGTAAAGTTTGTTTTCTAAGTTCATGTTTAAACTTTATTGTAGTGCTATAATGTGCATCATCATCAATAAAGGAATCTATATCTACAAGTCATGGTCAACATTATAATCATAGCAACTACAATTTCTGTCTTATAACACAAATGTACATTGGCATTACCTTAGCTGCAGAATTGGACACGCCATGTGTAACATTCTTCAATAATCCACCAACATTTCCATCTTTGATCAATCCAGATATTCCCTCTGTAACATCATTGAATAAACCAAGAGGATTCCCCAGGAAGTCTACAGATCCTAACAACTTAGCTGCCTGACTCTTCAATCCCTATAACATAAATCAAATGTATCAGTAACATAGTTCATTGGTCAGATCCAGTTCTATATTATACCAAATCTATGATGATCCACCTTTTTCTGTGTCATGTATTCAATTAAATGAAATCTTGGTTAAAATATATGCATTCGGAAAAGGTTATGTTATTTTACATCATTTATTGTATTTGCCTTCATTTATTATTTGATGTTCACCTCGGACTTAAGCATTTAATATACTTCGGTTTATCACGGTAAAAATGTTATTGATATAAAAATGTCTTTCAGAAAAATATTTTTAAAAGATGTCACACTAAAATGCATCTATTTCCCGAAAGAAAAAACAATTTTTTCATTTGAACAAATAGAAACATATGTTAAAGTATATAATGGGACAAATCATTTACCACTGCACATGAAACAAGGGGTGTCCCTTTCCAGAAATCAGGACAATATTTTTCAACTTTCCGTTTCATGAGCAGGAAAATATTTTACAAAGACTCTCAAAGATGCCCCCTTTTCCCATTTCACAGACTCTTTTTTCAGTGGTTCCCACTTCACGTTTGACATCCTTTCCCATTTCCCCGTGGACATTTATGCCATGATCCCATTTCCAGCTTACTAAACAGGTCAATCCTGCTTCCCCGCTTATACCCCACTGAGACCTGCATCAAGGCATTTCAATTTTTTACTTTGAACTATTCCATTTAAATTTCCCATCAGGGTGGAATGCCAGTGATTCTTTTTCTGTTAATGATTGGCAAATTTCTACTGTATCCTTATAGGCTAATTATATTCTCTAGATATGGAGGGGGTATAAAAACAATTGGTGTTCATATTCCACAGCAGAATTTTTTCCTGAACAGCCCTTAAGAAAACATTCCTGTCAACAAATTAATTGCACTTCAATTTAAAAAAGAAACTATAACAACTTTAGAATGGGAGAAGAAGAATTCTCTTTTACAGCACAATAATGTTTCATTCCCATTTTTCACTTAGTATAGTGTGTATTTTGATTGGCTAATTTTATTCATTGACATTTACTCTGTATCTCAATCATTTAAATACATCATTCAAACCATTGCATACCTCTGTAAAATGTTGGATTATTTCCCTTGTTAGGAAGGCAGATGTCTCAAATGGATGATGTCTAACAAAGGAATCTGTAAAATGTAACATCAAAATACAGTATAATATGTAGTCTTTACATGTATGTGAAAATTTAATTTTTTAAATAAAATATTTTGACTATAAAATGAATCTTCACTTTGCTACACCTGTAATAATTCATGCATAGTTAGTGGTCTACCTGTATTGGGTTTTATTTGTTTATAGGAAAACAGGATGTAGAAAGGGGAGTTTTGGGTACCCATAAACCAGTTTAATTCTACCGCTAGCTCTTGCTAGTGCCGGTTTCAAGTCGGGCTATTCCAAGTTCATATCGTCTACATTTGTCTTTTGCCTCTTTTTTGTTTTTTTTGTGCAGTTCTCTAGTATATTGTGGCATGTGACTGTAATTTTCTGCCAGTGTAGGTGTTTCCTGTTATGCTTTCATCATTAAACATTTTATTGTTGTTTTGGTGGAAGTTCACAATAAAAGTGATTAATCATTATCCCTGTCTGTTGTCCTTGTTATATCTGTTGTAATTTTTTGTTGAATATTTGTATCACCATTTTTTTATGATTTTCTTAATTATCCATTCACCTCATTGCCTAAATATTTATTGTATTTGTGCATATATTTTTTTTTTATCTTTTGTTTGTGGGTGTTTCTAGTCTTATCTGATACAAATCAAAGAAACATTCGTCCTTCTATGAGAATCAAATTTCATAAATCTTGCCCTCCAAGAAAAATTGCATTAGCAAATATTATAACAATTATAAAAAAAAAACATGGTCTATGTGTATCTGAAGTTCTTTATCATCTAGATACACATACACCACAGCTGTAGGGGGAATAGTTTTTTTTGTAGGGAGAAATGTTACTTCTTATATCCAAATAGCAACAAATTAGTTGTAGAATATAGAAAATACCAAAGTTACTTTAATTTAGTTTCTGCATATGCGCATTTTGACAATATAGGTCTCTTCAGTGAAGATCAAATGAAAACATTTTGAAGGCCATTAACTGAAATATGTGTAAAAGCTAATAGAGAACAAATTACCTATAGGATCTAAATAGAAAAGCCAAAATTCATCTAATGACAGAGCTATGCATGAAGGAGATGCTCCTTAGTTTTTATTAAAACAAAATTTTGTAAAATTTAGATATTGCAAAATTCAAAGTAAAATCGGTAAATGAGTATTTATGTCAGCTGAACAAATTACAACTTACCAAGATCAACTTTGGCGTCTTCAAAACTGGCTAACAGTCCTGAGGTAACAGAAGTTTTAATTGTCCTGAGTTCTGAAGATAGTTTACTGGTACACATACTGAGGGTAACACGACTGGTGTTGATCTTCAGGGTACCAAAGTAATAACGCTTGGCTTTAACTGATGTCACTGCAGCTATAGCTCTGTAAT